>CABHPQ010139396.1:0-15775 GCA_902168405.1 Peromyscus aztecus | reverse complement strand
ACTCTGTCGGCTAATCAGAACTTTCTCACAGCCTTGGAGTAAACAAGCTTGAACTCCATAGACTCAGAATAGACTTCAGATTCAAACTGGGGAACTGAGTCAGTTGTGGGCTCCCACAATACACCATGTGATTCTGTTTACAAGAACCATAGATATTAGGCAAGTCTATAGACACAGAATTCAACCATATACAGAGTTCATCAGCATAGACCATGGATCACTGGGAGCTAATACATGGGGACTGTGGCTGTTGGGAGTGATTTAGTATGAGATGTGGCCTCCTGAAGTCTCTCTGTTCACACATGAAGAAAGCCATTTGATTGATTTCTCCAGTGCCATTCACAGGGCAGAAGAACACATCTCCAACTTTACAGAAGCTGCAGTAAGAAGGAAGGAAGTGAGCAGTGACCCAGGGCCTGGATTCCAGCAGGTTTCTCAGAGGCAGAAAGATGAGGCCATTCTCAACAGGAGTCGGGAGACCTGGCCACCACAGCCCAGTCAGCAGGCCAAGAAGCAGATCTGGTATGTTGGGGGCACTTTGCCAAAGCCACTCTCCTTGGGACTTCACCAAGACAAATGTGCTTTCCTGTGGGCACAGAGAATGAGCCATGTGAGCCCCAGGGTAGTACACAACCTTCAGACAACTGTCCTAACCCTACACCCAGAGAACCTTGCTCATTGCAAAGAATAAGAATGGGTCACCCAGAGTCCTGTGTCTAGGATCTAGGCCCTGGGACGCAGCCCGTCCCAGGGAACCCCAGACATTGCTGCAAAAAAAAAAAAAAAAAAAAAAAAAAAAAGAGTTTCACCCTCAACCTGCAGTTCAAAACAGTTAAGAGATTCTCAAAACCTTAAAGAATTGGTCCAAGGGCCAGTGTGTCTTTTTAGCATGGAGAGGAGCCTGCCATCAACCCTGAGGACAAGAGTTCAATCCCCTATACCCATATATTGCAAGGAGAGACCAATCCCCATAGTCTGTCCTCTGACATAAACACATACACACTCACCATAGCACACATAAATCAACCATAAAATGCAGGACAATTTGTTGGTGAATGTCTTGTCATTACTTCTGACAGATTTCTAGCTTTTGTTAGATTATCAATGTCCTTTGTTCCAAAAGTATAAGAACCCATTTAGAATAGGAACCAAGTGTGTCTGTGTACACATGTTTAATGCAACATCTTTAGTGTTCCTTTCTAGCTCCTGTGAGGGATTGGTACCCATCGCATAGAGCTGCCCTGAGGGTGGAGGTACTGTTTACAAAGACTCTTAGATAACAACTGGATGGTGCTAAGGGTCCTATATGATCCAGACGTGGAGGCACATGTGGGCAAGTGCAGCATTTGGGAGACTGAGGCAGGAAGTTGATAGACTACAGAGCATGACCTCTCTGTCTCTCCCCTTTCTTTGTCCCCTCTGTCACTCATCCCCACCCCCACCTTTCTCTCTTTCTCTCTGCCTCCATTGTTTCTTCAGATTGAGATGAATGAACTTCAGTAAGTTCCTGAACACAATTGTTCATATAATGGAGAATGGGCAGGAGCACATGATAAGGGGCCTACAGCACCCACAGGATTCTGTGAGGTAGAAGAAGTCCTTGTTGGTTTGTCACCTCAGACATGGAGTACCACAGAGCAACAGGAGCCTGAAAGACCAGGGAGAGACTCTACCACCTGCTCTGTACCTTAATGATTCTTAATCTGCAGCTGGCTGCCTCAGGCCTCTAGGTGGAGGAGGGATTTCCCAGCACCCCTGTGCCCTCCAGTTGTTGGGAAATGGTAAATGTGTACTGGTATCTAGGGAAAGCACCCTATCGACTTGGGTATCCCATTTCCAGATCTCAGATGACATGAGCTTAGAAATTCATGGAGTATCTCTCTGAGATGGTTCTCCTAGAACTGATTATGCATCCCAGATTTTTTGAGACTGGCTTTTAATGACTAATCTCACTCTCAACACAATGTCCCCATGCCTGGAGCTGGAGATTTAGACACCATTCATGTCCCTTTGACTCCAATATCCTTTTAGTTTGTTTGTTTGCTTGTTCTCTTGCTTGCATCCCACAGCAGTCTCCCTGAACATGTGTCTGTACTAATCATCACTACATGTCTTATTATCTGTTCTTTTCTGCTTGCTTTCTCTAAACTTCCTAGCCAACATCCTAACTCCTCCACCTTCTCTGTCTAACCACATCTGGTCATGCATTCCTTCCATGTCTTCTTCTTACATCCCCTTTCCCAACAACCTGCCTTTCTAAACTTGAGACAGTTATACAGACAATTCACTTTTATCTCACACCCTGCTTGTCTACAACTCTGAAGATCAAATATGAAAGGAGGCCCTTATACTGCACAGAGCCAGGGTCACTGAAGTCACTGGGACACTCAACACTAGACAATTCTTAGCTGAGTCATAGCTCAGCAAGAGAACACTTGCCTGAAATCCCTCAGTTATGAGATGAGAACAGAGAGGCTCAGCAGGAGAACATCTTCTAGAATGCACTAAGGAAAGGCTGGAGGTGTGGGCACTTTCAAAGAGAACTTGCTTACCATACACTCAGCCCTGGGTCCCATCCCTAGCATGAGGATATGGGGGAGGAGGGACGACTAAAGTCTAAGGAATTGTCACTGAATGCCACTTTCTCCAAAAGATTAAAAATCTGAATATACAGTTTCAGTATTTAGCTCCCATAGAGTCCATTAAGCTAAATTATATTTTGCCAAAGGCCGCTTCTGTATGTTGCAAACTAACCAAACACAATAGCCGACCCAACCACGCCTCATTCTTCCAGTGAAGAAGAAGTCTCAGTCTCTCATATCAGTTGACCTACCCCAGGCTCCTAACCACTCCAGCATGGCCAAGTAAGGCAAAAGCAGAGCTGGCTCCAATCAAGCTGTGTGTCCATGCACAGCTCCCCATTGTCTGTAGACACCGAGTGCTGACACTAATGGGTGCTGTAACTCTGAGCTTTCTCTGGTTCAGGATGTTATCCATCATGAATGGTTTCTTTGCTCAAATACATACTAGTAATTTTGATTTCTCTTACAGTTCAGCAAGTCAGAGTATTAACTACAAACAGAAACAAGCATGTCAAGACATTCCCCAGCTCCTCAGTGCTCACAGCCAGAGTCAATGCCTCCCCAGACATCAAAACCCTGCCCAGTTCACAGCAGTGTGGATAGTCCTCCTGCTTAGGGCTCATTTAGTTCAAGAGACTCCTTGTGAGACTAGATTCAGGGTGAACTGGATGATTCAGGCAAAGCAGCTGAAATAGTCTCAGTAACCATGGACCTAGTCCTGCCGTGTCCAGAAGGATGAGCCTGCCCTCTAGTGTCTGGGAAAGGAAGCACAAGTGGGTCTCACCTATAGAGAAGGGCATAAAAGCTTCATTTTTCTTCAGTGCCCCATTGGCATCCAGGAAGTGGTCAGGATTGGAGGTGTCTGGTTGTTCAAAGTACCGTGGATCATGGAGAGCTGCACTCAGGATGGGGTACACTTCAGTGTTCTAGGAGACATTATGAGACACAAAGATGTAGCATACCCTGACTCCCATCTGCAAACTGTCAGTCCCTAAGAAACAGAATGCTAGGAAACCACAAACAGGCTGAGGTTGGTGATGAGGAGAGTGGAGGATGATCACGGTATAGAAATGTGGAATTGCAGCTGGTCTCACCTTGGGGAGCAAGTACCCTTGAAAAAAGTGTCTTTGGTGACCCTGTGTGGTAGACCAATCGGGACAAGATCTGAAAATCTCTGAATCTCATGGATGACAGCCTCAGTGTAAGGCACTTTGGTATGGTCATCAAGGGTTGGTAGGCAATGTGAGCTGATTACTTGATCGACCTCCTTTTGGACTTTCTATGCACAGAAAAGGGAGACAACAGACAATGCCTGCCCCTCTTTCATGGATGCAATACATGATGACTCTGTTTTCTGCCAGCCAGTAAGAATAGTGCAGAGCAAGGGGACTCTGCCTAGAAAGACACAGTGCACTCTTGGGCATGCACACCTGTGCTTCCCTCAGGTACCTGTCTCTATAGCCACACTTAGATCTATAGTAGAGTCTCTCTCAAAAGCTCCAACCTTGTTCATAAAAGAGAGAAACAGAAAACCTACAGCAAAGGACTTTTTCATTTATGAATCTAGAGTGAGGGCTGTGTGTGGGGGGAGATGGTAAGAATTCTCTCCTTTTAAAATATAGTGTTATAAATTGTCTTCCTGCATATTGTTTGAGCCCACAAAAGATCCTTTGTGGGATCTGGGCTTGCTTTACACAGCAGGACTGCATTAGGGGATGGCTTGACCATGTGCATGGTCACCAGGTGCCTGGGATGGTCTGTGTTTGGCTGTGCTGGGGGGAAGTCTTTTGCTCCACCCCTTGACATTTCTTTAAATACCCATTAGTAGAGACAGAAGGGGCTGGTGGGTTTTGATCCAGTCCCTCCCGAGCTATCCTGTGTTTCCAGCTGTCTCTGTCTTCTATACTTTTCTATATATTTCTCACTTCTCCATCCTTAAGAGTACCCTGGGGGAAAAAGAGGGAGCTGTCCTTCCTCAAATGGTGCTGGAAACAGGGACAGACCAGGAACTTGCCAAAAGGAGGGTCAGAGCACTCCATGGGAAGTTAGGACATGTCTGGTTATGGAAATTAGAATCTATTTTTGGGAGAGAAGGGGGCTGAAAGACACTCGAGTGAGGCTGCAGTGTATATTTCTTTCTATCAAGGCTTCTTTCTTTTTCTCTCTTTCTTTAAATTCTATCTATGAAAATTGAGAAGTGTAGTAATATAGTGTAGAAAAACCTTAGAAAAGTAGAATGCAAGCATACAGTGTAAGAAAAATTTAGGATTAAGATAAGCAACAAGATGGAGGAACTATGTCCTTATGTTTCTAACTATGGGACTAGAAACACAAGCTAGGAAAAAATTGAGGAAATATCTATCAAAGAAGAGCTTAATGGGGAGAAAAAGATTCCTGTGGGAAGCTTTTGTTCCCAAGAGGCAGGGAAAGAATTTTCCCTGAAGTAAATGCAGGTGAAATAAAATTTTTCACTATGCAGATGGTGCCACTGTATGGAAATACTGCACCATCAGAATTAGTTTCCTCCTGGCAATGAAGCCAAAGTTTAGAGAACAGAAATTCTGGGGAAATCTGGTGGTTTTTCTCTCTCAAAAACTGAAAGGTTTCTTGGGGAAAACAATCTCTCTCTCTCTAAAAAAACTAAAAAGCCTTTCAGAACTTTCTCAGATTCTCTTTCTATGAGGGCATGATTAAAGTTACCTGGAACTCTATGGAAAAAACATCTGTCTTTTGCTTTAAGAAAAAACAAAAAGACCTCTTGGAACTAGATAAATCCTCTCTGCTAAGCCCTGTCTCTCTAAGCTAGAGAAAAATAGTGGCCAGAGTTCCCTGAGGCAAAGTCCTAGCAAGAGAGTGCAGGCAGATAATGGAGCAAGGGCAGGTGCAGGACCTGGGGAAAGCTGCTAGTGTAAAACAAGCAGGGTCTAAGTTTCTAGCAGAAGCTGCACTGGCAGCATGGGGGAAAAGCTGAGGCAGAATCAGATAAGGGAAGCCCCTACCTGCAGATGCAGTCAGCAGACAGAGAGAGCTGCAGCCTGAGACATATGAAGCTCTGCATCTGGGAGAAAGGAACAAGCAGGGACAAGACAATCTATCTTACCTTTTCAGAGGGGAAAAAGTTTCTCTTAAAGAGCCGTGAAAAAGCTTTGCTTCAAGTAATTTCACTTTCTCTCACTGACCTGGTAACTCGGAAGAGCAAGGTCCAATTTTGTTTTAGGCACATAAGAACCTGCCCAAATACAGGCAAGCAGGTGGGTATGATTCAAATCTAGGGGCAGTATCAGCACAGGAAAACACATATCAATGCCCACTCTGGGAGAGAACAGACATCTCCCAATGTCCCATGGTGGAAAAGCAAAAAACTTGACTTAAACCTCTGATGCTAAAAGCAGAAACTTGACTTTAGCTGTCTAAAGGGAAATAGAAGTGGCATACTCAAAAGGAATTATGGGAAATGTAGTCTATAAGGTCAATTGTAACAGTGGGCTGATATAGAGAAATGGACTATGAGAAACGCAGTTTTTTTAGATAAAACCGGCAGTACTGCCCCAAGAAACTGTTTTTCAGTTGAAAGTGAAGTTTCTTTCCTAAGTACTGCTTACCTCTCAAAAAACAAGAAACAGGTGACCAAAAGCTTGCCTCTCAAGAGACATTTAAAATACTAATACTGTTTATTAACAAGCCACTTCTAAACCCTTAAAGCAAAGGAAAGTGATTCCTACAGTGGGAAATTACTTTAGGCATAGGAAAAATTTATGGACAAGTAAAAACAAAAAAAGTTGGGTTGTGTTATGAGATACTAGAGAGGACAATGAGAATAATAGGGAGTTCTGCAATAAATGATTACTTTGCAAATCTAATAGGGGGGGCAAGGTAGCAGGCACTCAAAAAGAAGTGACTGCATTGCAGATGGGCATTGGTTTAATGGTGACAGAAGTTCTCCCTCTCCCTCCCTCCCTCCCTCCTTCCCTCCTTCCCTCCCTCTCCTTCCCTCCCTCCTTCCTTCTCTTTATCTCTTCTGTATAAATAAAGAGATGTGAAGTCTTGCATAAAAAGAGAGGTCAAAGGATGGGCATGTGGTTCTCATCTCAGCATTTGGGAGGCTGAGATTAAGTGTCAGTCCTTGCCTGGGAAAATTAGCAAAACTCTATCTCCAAATTAATACTTTCAAAAGGGCTGGTGATGAACCACACTGGTATAGCACTTGCCTGGCCTCTACCAGTCACAGGTGAGGAATCCTGGATGTACCTTTGTGGTAGGGCACTTTCCAAGCAGGTTTAAGGTCCTAGATTCAATCCTCATTCAGAAAGAGGATGAGAGATGAAGAGGGGGTATGATGACATGTAGAGGGAAAAGTAGGGACAAATATTTTAGTCACAGACATTGGTAATACAGAGATATAGAGATAAACAGACAGAAAGAAAGAAGCCATGAGTCTGGAAGAAGGATAACAAAAGAGTAAGATGAAGGCCAGAGACTTGGGGACTTACATAGAGTGTTGGGAATGCCACTCAGTCCCTTCACCTGAGAGGATGCACTGGGATATCTTGGTTCACTTTCATTATCAACTTGACTAAATTTAGGATCACATCAACCATAGCTCTGGGTGTGACTTTTTAAGAGAACTTCTACAATTTTTAATTGAATAGAGAATCCCTACCCTGACTATGGGTAACTCCATTAATGGGTGGTTCCTGAATGAAATAAAAAGAAGAATTCATGAAGAACACAAGGATATGTATACCTCTGGTTCATGGCTGTGGATACATTGTGACAATTTCTGACCTACTTCTGTCACCACACCTTCCCTGCCAGCATGGATGGTACCCTCAAAACAAACCCTTTCCTCTTCCTGTTGACACTTGTCAGGTTCTTATTCATAGCAATGGACAAGTAATTACTTCTGAAAATTTGTACAAAGAGAGGGTTGTCACTGTGATAAACCTGACCGTGTGGTTCTTGGGGTTTTTTGGAACTGATTTATTGAAAGAATGTGGAATTCTAAAGAAGCCCCAAAGTGTCTTGCCGGCTAACTCTCAAATAACCACATGGAGACTTCTTATTAATTATAAAAGCTCAGCTGATTGCTTAGGCCTATTTCCAACTATCTCTTACAACTTACATTAACCCATATTTCTTATCTATGCTCTATCATGTGGTGGTACCTTTTTTCCAGCATGGCACGTTCATCTTGTTTCTCCCTGTGTCTCCTAGTAACTCTGCTATTACTCTTCTCAGCATTCTCTCAGTTTGGCTCTCCTGCCTAAACTTTTCCTGCCTAGATATTGGCCAGTTAGCTTTTTATTAAACCAATAAGAGCAAAACATCTTCACAGTGTGAAAAAGGATTATTCCACAGCAGATGCCTCTGTTGGGGTACTCCTGAGGGCCATGTCTGGGTTTGGGGTCCTAAGGCAGATGGGATCAGTGTTGATGCTAGTGGCCCACGTTACTTCCAGGAGCCATGGAAGAGCTAGCCCTGGAGGTCTGGCCACCAGAGAACTGGTTCCACCCCTTGCAGGCCACATCAGAAGAGGCCCACTAATAGAAAAACTGGGCCCCAATGGTTTGGGCACAGATGAACTGGTCCTCAGCATTGATGGCCCTGGGAGAAATGCCCCTCCCCTCCCCTGCTGCTCAAAAAGAAAGTTTGCCCCTCACTTGGGAGAGCTGGTCCCAACCCTCACCATTCATGTAGGAGAGGTGGCCTTGACCCTTGCCTGAAAGGGTCAGTCCCAATGGAGGCCCAGACTGACCAACTCAGCTACCATCCAGGCTCACGTCCTGGGCTTTGAATTGGCCTACCCCAACATTTACCTAGTCTATGACCTGCTGAAGCACGTGAACAGACCGGGCCTGTACAACCGTAGATGCAGGATCTCCATGACTTGAGGCAACAGTAGGATATCAGACAGAACTTTCCATGAGGGTATTAATGGTGTATCACAAGTCAGGGGCCTTGAACTGGACCAACAACTCATTGCAGTGAACATTTGCAAGTAAAGCTGCTTGATATACTGCGTGACAAACCACAGGTCCCAAGGCCACTAGGACAAATGAATATGTGATGGGGAGGCAGGAAAGATGGAGAAGTGAAATGTTTTCCTCCTTTTTTAATTTTTCTTTTCTTGGGGAGGGGGAGGCTACAAGGGTGGAAGACAGACATGGGAGGACTTGGAAATGAGTGGGATTGGGGTGCATGTTGTGAAATTCTGGACTGTTCAATAAATAGAATTATGTTAATGAAGATAAAAGAATGAATTGTTTAATTAGTGAAGGATATTTCATGAAAAAGCAGCTGTAGGACAGTGGCAGGGTTACTGCTCACTGCTCTGATTCAAGTACATGGTGATAGGGAGCCAAAAGTAGAGCAGGAAGATAGGGGAACTATGCAACTTTGGGAAAAAAAAAGAAAGGAAAAGAAAAGAAAACGATAAAGAAAAAAGAAAGAAAAGAGGAACATGGAGAGTTTAAAGTTGCAGACAATGTGGGTTCAGAGGAAGCAGTTAGAACTGTTAGAGTAATCAGCAGCATCGAGGACAAATTTGTGTGAAGAAGCAACCTGCCTCCATCTTTGGACTACAAGCCAACTTATAGTAAAGACAGACTAGGTTCATTCCTGTTTATGATCAAACCTCTGTTCCTCAAGGATTCGGCCATGCCCCAACTGTAACCTTAGCTACCAATGGTTCTGTACTGCCTGTTCCAGGAATGGCAAACCTTTCTTCGTTTCAAAAGGTTTTTTATAAACATCTTGTGGCCCTACCTTTGTTTCAAAAGGGCATATGACCACATGTAACTACCTTATTAAGACCACCTGTTGTGATTGCCCGTTAGGTTCTGTACCTGTAACACTGCCTATTTCCCCCTATTTGGAAACCCTCTAACCCTGAGCTCTATAAAAGCCTTGTCTTCCTCAGGTCCAATGCTGACATCTTGAACCTTGCTTTTGGGGGAGGCATCCTGTGTACATGAATAAAAAAGCTTGTTTTAATTCATTTGGCCATGATGATATGGGTCAGTTGTGTTTCCCATCCCATCTTTGGGAGTAACAGTGCTGTGCACTGGAACAATAGGAAAGCTGCCCTGAGGGCAAGACTTCACCCACTCTAGGCTTCGGTTTGTAAATTGCATGTTTCCTTTCTAAAAAATTGTCATCTAGTAAATGTTACCCGAGGGTCAGAAAACAGTGGCCAACAGTTCTTCAGGCTACAGAACAACGTGATCCATGGAGCTAGGCAATGGTTGATCTAGCATTAGAACTTGGCAGTGTTCTAATGTGGAACTGGCTTGGCAGACATGAAGGATATAAGAGTGATGGGCTCCTGGAGGCTTACATTAAAGTTCCAGAAAGCTGCTGAGGTCCAGCACCAAATGGCATGGTTGGATTCCCTTAATGGGTCCCTGCCTGATAATCTGCTACATGAAGCCATGCACCTGAAACCTAAGTTGGAACAGAGACCCCAAAATGCTGGAGATGTTGGAATCATGGAATGTCCACTGAGGAAAATGAAGGCACCAAGAAAAGCCAACTCAAGAGAAAGTCACTTTGCTGAGGTGACAGAGTTGGAGTGACAGGGCTGTCCCAGACCAGTGAAGCCCAAGTGATTCCATCACACTTCCCAGGTGCTGAGTATGGAGCTTCAGAATATGGGGGTTTTCCCTGTGGATATGGAGGCATTTTCTCAATTGAGCTTCCCTCTACCCAAATGAGTCTAGCTTGTATCAAGTTCACATAAAACTAGCCAGCACAGGGACACATCAAGAAGAAATCAGCTGAGCGAAAGACCCATACCCAGCAGAATAAAAAATGGACACAACTGACCAGACATTGTGATACATATCTTATCCCAGCTACTTGGGAGTATGAGGCAGGTAGGTTAGGAACTCAAGAACAGCCGGAGCTGCATACTGAGACCCAGTGTGTGTGTGTGTGTGTGTGTGTGTGTGTGTGTGTGTGTGTGTCCACTGGGAAATGTATTAACAAAATAAAGGTAGTTCTAGACTACTCAGAGCTACACAGTGGGACTCTCTTAGAAAAAAATTGTTGTGGGATGTATTTCTGTATGCTGTGAATATGTGTTGCTCTCATTGGTTGATACTGAAGCTGATTTGGACTATAACCAGGCAGAATATATCTAGATGGGAAAGCCAAACTGAATTGATGGAGAAAGAAGGGTAGAGTTAGGAGAGATACCAGCCAGCTGCCCAAAGAGCAACATGCCAGAGGTTCAGTAAGGCCTCAGCCATGTGTCAATAAATAGATTAATAGAAATGTGATAATCTAAGATGTTAAGATAATTTAAGAGCTAGCTAATAATAAGCTGGAGACATTGGCCAAACATTTATAATTAATATAAACCTCTGAATGGTTATTTGGGAAAAGGCAGTGGGAGAGATTCATCCATTTACAAAAACATAGATGATTGATTTTTTTGTAAGTCCTTTTTCCAATAAGAGTAGAGCAGAAAGGAACACACAGCACTTTGGTTTAGAAGTGGTTGAACTTTATTGTAAATGAAGACTTTTTAAAGAACTGGGATCAGAGACTTAATGAAGATATTTTGAGGTATATGACACAGAGGGTGAGAAATTAACAAGCCCTCTCACTCAAGGAAGGAAGGGGAGGTTGTGGGGTGTGAATGACAAGGAGGGAGCTAGCATGTCTGGTCTTGCCATCACATCCCTGTTGTACATGTTTATCTCATGTTGGCCTCATGTCTCTAATTGCTAGGGTTAAAATTCACATTAATTCCTAACTGTAGTGGGTAGCCATTCCAGCTTTGATCTGAAAGTTCCAACCCCCATTGAGGCTTTGGTAACTGTCATGCCTACAAGGCGAGGCCAAGAGACGACCCTGAAGACCCAAGATCCAGATGCACCAGCTCTCTTGGTTACTGGACCCTGGACACTGGAGGTAGACTGAGCAGAGTTCTCCAGAGAACACCGCCAGACTGCGCCACGCCTTTCCCAGACTCTGTAAACTATCCATTCACCTGTAAGTTACCCTACAAAATAAACCTCCCTTGTAACTATGTGGCGTGGCCTTAATAATTTCACCAATACCTAATGGTATTTTTTTCTATTGAAACCATAAGATTTGCTCCTTGGTCAACTGTGAAGACCATCTAGATCAGTGGTCACAACCCCTTTCACAAGGGTTGCCTAAAACCCTTGTGATATTTACATTAAGATTCCTAACAGTAGCAAAATGACAATTATAAAGTAGCAACAATAATAATTTTATGGTTGGGGTTCATCACACTATGAGGAACTGTATTAAAGTGTTGCAGCATTAGTAGGATTGACAACCACTGATCTAGAGGGATATGGGGACTACTGTGGGCTACATGGAAAGGAAACGACATTTTCTACAGTCAAGAGCAAACATTAAAGAGAGACCAACAAATACATCCTTTAAAGATCTAGGAGTTGAGCTGTGGATCCTGAGGTGGTCAGATCCCTTCTTCCCGTGTCCCACAGGCAAGAGGAAGAGCTGGTAAAGACAGGGCAACTTCCAAGCCCTTGAAAGTTGAAACTTTGGTGTGGAGTCCAGATCTTCTGTGAATCACTGCAGTCCAAGGACAAGTTCTTCACTGTGGTGGTCAAGAAAAAGGGCTCACATCAAGCCAACCTCTTGTACAAACACATTTTTTTCTAGGAGCTGAGGGAGGACATGATATTTGAGGACTACTTGTGGAGTACCCATGTATCCAATGGTGTATATGTTAGTACACAGATATCTATGCTGGCCTGGTCAGTGTCTGTGGTGGACCAACCACCACTTCTACGACCCAGGGTACCCTTGAGTAGGGAGAAGTGAGAAATATTAGCTAGAAGGAGATACCCAGATGATGAGAAGAAAGACAGAAACACAGGATAGCCTCAGGAGGGCCTGGATCCTCCAATATACCAGCCTTGACTGTGTTCACCCTAGGGTATTTAAAGGAATGCCAAGGGGTGGAGAAAAAGACCTCTCCCCAGCACAGCCAAGTACAGAGAATCTCAGACACCTGTACTCAGGTCTATGATTCAATCATCCTCTTTTTATGCAGACTTGTTGGGTAAAGCCACCAGGAAAAATGGGCTCCTACAGGTCCCCCTTTCTTTATACATAAAAGCAGCTCCCCATTAAGGGATCACAGCAATCTCCATAGCTGCCACACCTCCCAGTATAGGAGTAGAGGATGATAAAGATGGCATTTCTTTTTTGGAATGGGTATAAGGTGACTACAACAGTCTTAGCTGCATCAAGTCCTTTAAATAAAAAAATAATAATAATAAAAAACTCTTGATGCAACTGCATCGAATTTAAAATCTCCCTTAACTTCATCATTAACATTAACAGGTTAACATAATTCTAACATAAATATTGCTGTACATAGTTACAATTCTCTCAATCTTACAACATAAAGCAACCTCTTAATAGAACCATTTGAATTTCTTGTTAACAAAACATAGGTTAAATTTATGATGTATTCACATCAAACTTAAATATTTCCTTAACTTCACCAAACCATAGTTCAACAATATCAATAGGTTAACATAATAATTCTAAAATAAACATTACTATACACAATTATAACTCCTACAAACCTACTCTCAATATAACCATTAACACTTTCTTACAAACCTACATTCAAAAATAATTTCTTATAGAACTATACAAAACATAACATTAATTCACTCAAGTAACACTAAAATTTTTTTTAAAATAAATAGACTGAGGAAATGGCACTCCCCCTTTTCTTTGTAATTTTTTTTAGAAAAAAACAAACTTCTCTATTTAAACAGTTCCATTTTTAAGCAGTTCCATTTTTACATAAACAGTTCCATAAAATCTTAGCACTGATAGGGTCTATATACATAAGTAAATTCAGAATTGTCCCCTTGCAATGAAATCACTTCTGTCTAATTCATGTCTTAAGTCCCAAAATTCAAATACTAAATTCTGGTACCAGCCTTTCAAACATGAAGAAACCCCTAACCAAAACTTTTTTGTAGTTTTATCTCATTTCATTTTTTTAAGTTCTAAAAGTTCAAATAAGTTCTGATACTAGACTTCCACTTCCAAATATGAAGAATTGTTTTACAACCAAAACATTTTTGCAGTGAGCAATTTTAGTTCAAACGTTTCTGCAACTTTCATTCTCAGGCCAGAGACATTTTTATTTACAGTAGCATTTTATGGCAGTTTTTCCCTCATAGCAAAAGCTATTATCTCCACAAGAGCTGGTTGGTGCAAAGTCCTCTCAAAAGAGACTTTCTTTTAGCCATCAAATAGAAAGCTGTATTTTTAAGTTTACCATGAGCATCATTTAATGCTATCAATGTTTCTCTGGAATCTTAAACACAACTCAATCTCATAAGCTTTTTTCCTTTTAATTATCTCCTGCGAGGCAAGCTGTTTGTTTGCTCTCAATGTTTTGGGAAGTAAATCTAAGCTTTCTGGCTATGCTTGGGAAAGAAACTTCATTTCGAGTTGAAAAAACAGTTTTAACAGGCAGTAGCCATCTTCAGCAGAAAAACTACCTTTCCCAAAATGCATTTCTCTTTTTATCAGCCTGCTGTTACGTGCTACCTTTGAGACTCCATTTCCCATAATTCTTCTGGGTCTGCCATTCCTGTTTCCCTCTACATGACAAAAATCAAGTTTCTGCTTTCATCACGGGAGGTTTGAACCAAGCTTTTTGCTTTTTCACCATGGGAGATGGAGAGATTTCTGTTCTCCCTGAGCTGGCATTGCTATGTTTTTTCCTTTCATCTGGTAGCACGCATATAGGCGGGCATTCCTGATAACAAAATTTCCTGGGGGCTTGCTCATTTGCCCCAGCCAGTCAGTGAAAAGAAACAAAAGCACTTAAAGCAAAGCTTTCTTACAGCTCCTTCAGAGAGACTTTCCCCTGATAGATCTTTATCTAGTCCTGCTTGTTCCTTCCTTCCAGACAGAGTTTCTGATGCTGCCACTGCTGCAGCTGCAGACATAGCTTGGCTTTATTGCTTTCCCCATACCAGCGGCCGCTCCCATCAGGGGGGAACTCTCCCTTGGCTCTTTGCAGCTCTCAGCCTACATTCCTTTTGCTTGGCTATAACCCTAGGGAACTTATGGCTGCTGTTTTTTGTTTGTTTGTTTGTTTGTTTGTCGTCCCCCCCACCTCCACCCACGGCTTAAAAGAAAGACAGAACTTAGGTTCTTCCCTGTTCTAAGAGGACTGTTGTTTTTCCTTAGAACCACAGGTGGTTTCCCGTAGTAATATCTCCAGGTAATTCTTATTTTTGTCCTTTACAGAAAGAAAATCTGAGAGCTGAAAGATTTCTAGTTTTTTAGAGATTTTACCAAGTTTTCCCCAAGTATAGTTTGACAGAGACCATCAAGTTTTCCCAAGACTTCTAAACTTTGGCTTATTTCATCTGCAATTTTGCCTCAGGGAGAATTACTTTTGCCTGCCACTTGGGGCCAAAAACTTCCCACGGGAATTTTTTTTCTGCCTGTTTTTTCTTCCCCTCTGATTTTTCCCAGCTTGTGTTCATAGCCCCAAAGTTAGAAAATTAAAGAATTAGTTTCTCTGTCTAGTTCCCTATCTTATCCTAAGTTTTCTTTGTGCTATTTTAATAAATTTTTTTCTACACTACCTTACTCTAAATTTCTTCCTGCACTAAATTACTACACTCTACCTTCCTTATTTTTTATAGATAGAAATTAAGAGAAATACAGAAGAGAGAAATCTTGATAGAGAAGATTCTATACTTCAACCTTATTCTCAGACATTCTTCTAGTCCATTTTTTTTTCTTTTTCTTTCAAGGATAAAACTCCCTGTCCCATTTAACTTTTTTCACTACAAAACCAAACAGTTCCAAACTGGCAGGGTCTAACCCTGACTCTTACTTTTGACAAGTACTCTGGATATATATTCTTAGTCCCTATTCAGTGGCACCATCTGTGGGAGGCCATCCCTCACCCCCAAATTTCCCCAGAGTACTCTTGAGTAGAAGCAGCAGGAAATATTAATTGGAATGATAGAGGGGAGAGAAACAGATAGAAAATATTGGATAGCCTCGAGAGCACCTAGATCTTAATCCATTGGGCCCCAGCTATCTCTGCCCTAGGGTATTTAAAGAAATGCCAAGAGGTGGAGCAAAAGACCTCCCCCCCAGCACAGCCAAGTGCAGACCATCTCAGACACCTATACTCA
>CABHPQ010139395.1:6830-47271 GCA_902168405.1 Peromyscus aztecus | reverse complement strand
AGATTATCGTCTCCTTCCTTGCTTCTGTTAGCCACCTTTGCCCCCCGTTCAGGGTGTAGCCCAGGTAGGTAACCTTGTCTCGGCATATTTGAGCCTTCTTGGCCGAGGCTCTATAACCCTTCTGTCCAAGTCTGGCCAGTAAGGCCCGAGTGC
Source organism: Peromyscus aztecus (assembly GCA_902168405.1). Classification (NCBI taxonomy): domain Eukaryota; kingdom Metazoa; phylum Chordata; class Mammalia; order Rodentia; family Cricetidae; genus Peromyscus; species Peromyscus aztecus. The sequence goes on along the minus strand of CABHPQ010139395.1, from coordinate 47,118 downwards.
CCTCCAGGCACTTGGTTTGACTCCTGGCTGCCAGGAGTAGGTCATCCACGTACTGGAGCAGGGTCAGGGTTGGGTGCTCGACCCGGAACCCGGCCAAATCTGCATGTAGGGCCTCATCAAAGAGGGTTGGGCTATTTTTGAAGCCCTGAGGGAGCCGGGTCCAGGTTAATTGTCCCGAGAGCCCTTGTTCTGGGTCCCTCCATTCAAAGGCGAACAGTAGTTGACTTTGAGGGTGTAGTCTCAAACAAAAGAAGGCATCTTTCAGGTCTAGTACCGTGTACCAGACGTGGGTCGGTGGGAGGGTGCTCAGAAGGTTATAGGGGTTAGGCACCATGGGGTGTATGTCCTCCACCCGCTTATTGACCTCTCTCAAATCCTGGACTGGCCTGTAGTCCCCTGTCCCCGGTTTCCTAACAGGCAAGAGAGGGGTGTTCCATGGGGACTGACAGGGCTTCAGCACCCCTTGGTCCAGGAGCCTCCGAATATGGGGTTTGATTCCCTCATGAGCTTCCCGTGACATTGGGTATTGTCTGATTGAAACGGGAGTCGCGGAGGCCTTTAATGAGATCATCAGCGGTGGCTGATCGCGTGCCAACCCCAGGCCCCCAGTCTCTGCCCAGGCTCGAGGAAACTCTCTCAACCAGTTCTGTAGCTCCTCAGGTGATTTCTCCGGGGGTTCTGACTCAAACAAACGGTATTCTTCCTCTAAATTGAGGGCAAGGATTTGTAGAGGGTCTCCTTTAGGACCCGTGACCCTCGGTCCCTTCTCATCAAAATAGATTTGTGCCTTTAATTTGGTTAGTAGGTCCCGTCCTAACAGCGGATGGGGGCATTCAGGTATGTGCAGAAAGGAGTGAGTTACTTGCCCTGAAGCCAGTTGGACTTTTCTCTCAGTAGTCCAATAATATCTCTTGTTTCCAGTTGCCCCCTGCACCAGTGCAGAATGCCGGCTAAGAGGCACTCCGGCATGAGTTAGGACTGAATGTTCGGCACCAGTATCAACCAGGAAGGTCACGGGCTGCCCCCCGATCTTGAGGGTTATCCTAGGCTCGGGGGGGGCTCCTGGCCTCGACCCCCCTAGTCCTCCAGACTAAGGAGGTCCACGGTCTTGGGCTTGGGCCGGCGGGGTCCTTGTGGCTTCTTGGGGCATTCTCGGGCCCAGTGTCCCTTCTCCTTGCAGTAAGCACATTGATCTTTATCTAGGGGTGGCCTCCTTCGTTCTCCCGACCTATCTCCCTCTCTCCGCTGTCCCTGAGACACAACGGCGGCCAGAACCTTCTTCATCTCCCTATGTTGTTTCTTATCCCTTTCCTCTTGTTTCTGCCATCTCCTTTCCTCACGCTCCTCAGGAGTTTCTCTCTTATTGAATACTTTCTCTGCTTCCTTCAATAGGTCTGGCAACCCTAGCGCCTGTAAACCCTCTAACCGCTGCAATTTGGTTCTGATATCTGCGCTAGACTGATAGATAAATGATAGGATGACACCTGGTGCTTGACCTGGGTCTTCTGGATCATACGGAGTGTACATCCTATAAGCCTCCTTCAACCTTTCTAGAAATGCAGCGGGTGTCTCTTCCTTTCCCTGTATCACATTCCTTACCTGAGCCAAATTGGTAGGCCTTCTAGCGGCCGCTCGGAGACCCGCTAAGAGCAACTGGCGATAGAGACATAGATGCTCCCTACCTTCAGGTGTATTGAAGTCCCAGTTAGGGCGGGTCAAAGGAAAAGCTGCATCGATGATATTCGGGAGTTGGGTTGGCCTCCCGTCATTGCCCGGAACCTGCTTCCGGGCCTCCAGGAAAACTCTCTGCTTTTCCTCTACTGTTAAGAGGGTCTGCAGGAGCTGCTGACAGTCGTCCCAAGTCGGCCTGTGAGTCACTAGGATGGACTCAATTAGGTTAGTTAAAGCAACGGGGTCCCTGGAAAAAGGGGGGTTATGTTGTTTCCAATTATAAAGGTCTGAGACAGAAAAGGGCCAATATTGCATTTGTTGGTTGGGCCCTTCCCGGAGCGGAAAGGCTTTGGATGCAGGAGGGGGAGAGGCGGCCCGTCGGCCTCTGAGGCGACCTGCGACGGGAGACTGGACTGCTTCTTCTTCGTCCTCCGAGTCTTCAGCGAGCGAGGTCATCATAGGGGGCGCGCTGCCGGTCATGGCTGGTGCCGCAGCAGAGGCCGCCGCCGCCGCGGAGGCGGCTGATGCCGGAGCTGGGGCCGCCACGGGCTCAGCCGCCGGAGGGGCGGTCGGTGCCAGTGGGGGTGGCTGATAGGGCGGTGGCTCGTCTGTCAGGAGGTCTATGAGAGGAGAGTTAGGGTCCGGGGGAAGGACAGGGGGCTTGGGAGTCTCCTTGTGAGGGAGCACAGGGTAAAGGGAAGAGTCCGGGTTGAGGGGTGCAGAGGGCCCAGAGACTGGAGGGGGCTGTGGAAGGAAAGGCTTGACCCATGGAAATGGATTTTCGACCAGAGATCTCCAGATGGCGATGTATGGGACCTGGTCGGGGTGTCCATAAGGATTAGGGGCAAAAACCTTGCCCTCCACCTGTGAAATAAGAGAGAGGTTAAAGGATCCTTCTCGCGGCCAGCCAACATTCATCATGACCCATTCGGCCTCGCAGAGGGTGATCCATTTTTTCTTTTTGACAATGACACCTTCATTGTTTCCTCGGGCCTTAACATCGGACCAGTGGTCCGTGGTTAGGCTCAGTGGGGTGGTGACGGTCTGTCCCATGGTGGTCTCTAGATAAAGAAGTGTTAGACAAGTAACGATAAACAAAAAGACAAGACAGACGACAGAAATTCGCGCTGCGCGGCTTCGGCGTAAAACCGAAAGCAGAAACTCAGACGGGGATGTGGAGGAACCTCGATCTCCGTCCCCTGCCAATACCACGTATCCTTCTGACACGGGAGTGGCCCCGAAAAACCGTGCCCCAGAGGGGACTTCAGTGACCCGTGGAACGTCTTCCAGGGTTTCGGTGGGTGAAGTCCGAGCTCGTCAGCTCCTTCAGCCCCCACCGACTCAGACCTGACTTAGGGCGCCCGACGAAAACGGAAGACAAGTAGACAGACTGGGACAAGACAGATAGTGGCCGGCCAACTTACCTCCTGACAGTGGGTCGGTGGTCCCGAGGCAGGGGGTCTCTAATCCTGGACGAGCCCCCAAATGAAAGACCCCCTGAAGGCAGTCTTCCCTCAGGAGAGACCCTCGCCCAAGGATCACACCGAGACCACGAATCAGATGCAAACAGCAAGAGGCTTTATTCGGGAACACGGGTACCCGGGGCGACACAGTCTCTCAAGAAGCTCAAGGGACTGGCGCGCCCACGGGCTGGAGCAGAGGGTTTTTATAGGGTCAGGCAGCCGAAGCTCGGGTACAGAAGCAAGAAGCCTGGTTACAGGGTTTTGATTGGATGATTCAAATGAGGCCAGGTTCAAACCCAGGACAGTTCGTGGTTTTTACCCGAACTCGCCACGCCTGCTGACTTGGCTTTTGTCTAGGGTACAGGGTGTTTTTCTGACCTTTTAGTTCCTCGCTCTGGGGCCAGGTGGCTAACCACAAATGTTCTGTTTATTCCATGTCCGTTAACTGAACTCCTCAGTACCTCTCAGGCTTTATTCAAAAACAGCTGAGCTAAGCTAGGCTAGGCGGGGAGGCTGGGGGTCTTTCAAAGGAACTACCAAAGATGCATTGAGTTCATTTTTTGTTGGGCATTTTCTGATGGACATGCAGCCTACACTTAAGAGTAGTTTGTACCCCATGAGATTCCCTAGGAGGAAACAAAATTTTCATTTGTAAGTGATTGTCAATTGGAGATTGCTTCTGGGCCAGGAATAGATGTGTGTGTTCACTTCCCTTTTCTGCTCTAGGTCCCCATCTGCTGCAGACCCATGTAGTTTCTATGCATACTGCCTCATTCTCTGTTCCTTCATGTGAGCTTTGATCATACTGATTTAGAGGGCCTTATTTTCATGGTATCCTTCATCCCCTCTAGCTCTACACTCTTTCTGCCCCCTCTTCTGTAGGGTTACCTAACCCTTAGGAGAGGGGTTTGATGGAGACTTCCTATTTAGGGCTAAGTGCACCAAGATGTCTCATTTTTTTTCTGCATAATATCAGGCTATGGGTCACTGTATTTGTTCCAATCTGCTGCAGGGGGAACCGTCTCTGATGAAGGCTGAGCAAGACACTTATCTATGAGTATAGCAGAATATCATTAGAAGCTATTTTATTGTTATCTTTTTTTAAGAGAACAGTAGTATTTGGTTTTACCCTAGGTCACTGGACTGTCTGGTTTCAGGTTTTTGGTCTCCCGAATGGGCTTTTAGTCAAATATGATATTGGTTGGCAACTCCCACAAAGTTTGTGCCACGATTGCATTAGCATATCATGCAGGCAGGAGAGCATTATATATCAAAGGGTTTGTGGCTGGCTTGGTGCTTGTTTCTCCTTTGGGTAACATGCAGAATACATTCCTGTACCAAAGATGCTGAAATGTAGAGATGAAAGCTCTAAGTGGCACCAGCTTGACATTTCCATGTTCAATGAGTTGTGTAGGTGTTGTCTTCATCAATCGGGTCTTGCTTGTAGTTTGTGGAGAACAACAACCTATACTCTTGGCAATTATGGGGACCTGCCCCACCAGGAACTTAGGTCACCTGTGAAGAGGTGGCCTGGAACCGAGGAAAGGCAAGTGCTCACCCATTCCCCAGCCTCCCTCTTACCCGGCAACAATCATATGCAGTGGGGAGTCAAGTCAAGCAAGAACTTGTTTATTGATAGGCAGTAAGCCTCTTTTATACCAGAAAACCTCAGAATCCTAGGAGGGGATGAAAGAACCAACCAATCATTTTAAAGGTCACCCTATTTACAAGTTGTTTATGCCCTGACAACATTTCCTGTTTTTAGTATCTTATCTTAGCATAAATAACTTGAGCTAACTTTCTTTCTCACCATTCCTCTCTAATCTCCATGCAAACAACCCAAGCTAACTTCTGCTTAGCCATCCTTTGTATCTATTCTCTGTACAAACAGCTTAAACTAACTTCCTCTGGTACCATTTGTATCCACTCTCTGCACAAACAGCTTAAAGCTTAAGCTCTATTTATCTAAATTTCTCTTGGCACCCTCTTTGCAGCCCATGTATGCCCCACAGGCAATAGTCTGAGTTGTTTGATGATTCCCATGGAGACCACATTGGCCAAGAACTCAATTAGTTGTAACCCAATACTGGTAACTGAAAGCTTCATTTGGTGAGAAGAGATGGCCAGTTGGGGCTCCGCCTTTCCCATTATTTGGAGATTTCATTTAGATCTTCATATATGTATATACTTTTAAAGCTTCTATATTATTAAGTTTCTATACTACTCCTTTATTTTAGTTGTGTCTTCCTGTGTTCTCTCCCTCATCTCCCTCTCCCCATCCTCTTCTCCCCACTTGATCTCCTGTACCAGGTCCTTTATCCATTGATAACTATCCCATTTCCATTTCTTATGGAGATTTATCTGTGCTACCCACCCATCCCCATTTCATTACTCCATACCTATCCCTTGAGGTTCTATGGATTGTAGCTTTGTTTTCATCAACTTAACATCTAATAACTTCATATAAGTGAATGCATCCCATATTTGTCTTTCTGAGTCTGGGATACCTAACTCAGGATGAATTTTTTTTCAAGTTCCAACCATTTACATGAGAATTTCTTCTTCTTCTCCTCCTTCTCCTTCTTCTTCTTACTGACTAATAGTCCATTGTGTAAATGTACCACATTTTCTACATCTACTCTTCTGTTAAGAGCTATCTAGGTTGTTACCAATTTCTGGCTATTATGAATAGAGCAGCAGTGAGCACAGTTGAACAAGTGTCTCTGTGGTGAAATGAAGCATCCTTTGGGCATATGCATAGGAGTCATATAGCTGGATTTGTAGTGAGATTGATTCCCATCTTCCTAATGAACTACCACAATGATTTCCATAGTGATTGTACAAGTTTGTACTCCAGCCAGCAATGGATAAATGTTCTCCATAGCCATGCCAGCATGAATTGTCACTTATTTTTATTGATCTTAGCCTTTCTGACAGGTATAAGATAAAATCTCAAAGTAGTTTTGATTTGTATTTCCCTGATAATTAAGGATGTTGAACATTTAAGTATTTCTCAGCCATTTGAGTTTCCTTTTTTTTTTTTTTTTGATTCTTTGGGAATTTCATATCATACATCCCAATCACACTCACTTCCCAGTCGCTTCATATCCTCCCCCTACCCCTGCAGCATTCCCCGAAAGAACCTCCCGAAAATCAATGAAAAACAAAACAAAACCACAAAAAACCACCTTGCTATGTCTTTTCAATACTTCGTTCATTCTAGTGGCATTGGATGCTGTGGTGTCTGACGGACACTCAGGGAAACTCCTCTTGGACATCTAGCAGTTGCCCTGAGTCATGAACCCCGCATTTATCATTCCTCATTCCTCCTCATTCTGTCTAGGAGGTCATGGATGGATGATAAGGTAGGCCAATCAAAGGCCCAGGATGCAGGTCTGGGTAGTAGCTAAGCTGGTCAAACTAACCCCTTCAGGCAAGGTGTGGAGCCAGCTCTCCTGGGCCCATGATGTAGGGGCTAGCTCTCCCATACCCGTGATATGGTATGGGGCCAATTCTCCAATGGGGACAGGGATATCTTTATTGCTGCAGCGTCCAACAAGGGGCAGGACCAGTCATCCCAAGGACAGTGAGGGGTAGGCCCAGCTCAGCAGGGTCCTTGCATTTCAACATGCATGGTTCCTATGACCCCCTGTGGCAACACAGGCCATGGACATTACCACAGACCCCAGCTGCAGCAGGACCATGACCCAGACATGGCCTTAGGCAGCAGCCTGGGACTAGACAGCACCATTTTCCCATGTGGCAGTGTGAACTACCCATGTCGAGGTCAGCATGGCCACAGTGATGGCATGGCCCTCAGGCACCAACATGGCCATGTTGTGGCCTAGAGCCCAGGCATCTGTGTGGCCTTTGGTGTCACCATGGGCCATGGACATTAACATATACCCTGGCTGTGGTAGGGCCATGGACCCAAACATAGCCATCAGCAGCAGCCCTGGCCTGGATGTCATCATGGCTCCATGTGTCAGCACAGGGCACCCCAGGTTGGCATGGCCCCCTGGGCAGCATAGTCCTCAGACACCATCATGGTTCCAGGTGTTGGCCCCTGACCCCTGGTATCAGCATGGCCTTTGATGGTAGCAGGAGCCATAGATATCAACACAGACCCTGGCCAAGGTAGGGCCATGGACCCAGACATGGCTCTCAGCAGTGGCCCTGGCCTGCATGACATCATGGCCTCAGGTGACAGCATAGGCCATCTTGACAAATGAGGCCTTGGATAGCAGAATGGCCCTTGGGTGCCAACATGGCCACAGGTTGCATCCTAGGCCCTAGGCATACATGTGGCCTTTGGTGGCACCAACAGAGACTCTGGCCATGGGAGAATGACAGACCCAAACATGGCCCCCAGCAGTGGGCTGGATTCAAATATTACTAGGCCACTCAAGTTGGCATCACCCCAGCTGCAGAGTGACCCTTAGTCCCTAACTAAACTCCAGGTAGGGGTCCTGACCCCAGGTATCCATATGACCCCTGATGCTGACAGACACCTTGGACATCAACACAGGCCCTGGCTGTGGTAGGGCCACAGATTCTACTACACATGGCCCCTGACTGCAGATCAAGTCCAGAAGACTCCATGGCCCAAGGCAACAGCCCAGGCCACTCAGATCATGAGAATCCCTGCTGTGGCATGACCCTTGAGCACATACTTAGCCATGTGTGGCAGTCCCGATCCCGAGACTCCTTATAACTCTTGGTGGTAACAGGGTCAAAGACGTCTACATAACCACGGCCGTGACTGCTATAGATCCATGTGGCTTCTTCTCTGCCAACTCAGATCAAACTGCTCCCAGTGGGCATGAGGCTATCCATCTCTGGCCACTTGGTTTTTGAGTTTTCTTTTTTGAGAATACTTTGATTAGATCTGCACTCCATTTTAAATTGGGTTCTTTGTTTTCTCAATATCTACTTTTTTGAATTATTTATACATGAATATTAGCCCTGTATTGGATGTGTAGCTGGTAAAAATCTTTTCCCATTCTGTAGCATGCCTGTTTATTCAAATGATGGTGTCCTTTGCCATGGAGAAAATTTTCAGTTTCATGAGGTCTCATTTATTTAAATGGTAATTTTATTGCTGTGCTAGTAGTCTTCTGTTTGGAAAGTCTTTTCCTGTGCCAATGAGTTTAAGTGGGAATTTCATCCTTTGTCTTTGTCTTCTGTCATGTTCAGTGTATCTGGCTTGATTTTGAGATCTTTGATGCATTTGGAGTTGAATTTTTTGCAGGGTGATACACGTGGGTCTATTTTGATTGTTTTACATGTAACCATCCAGTTGAACTAGCAACATTTCTCAAAGATGCTGTGCAGTTTTGTTTGTTTTTTCAGTGTGCATTTCTGGCTTCTTTATAAAATTAAGATGTACTTAGGGATATGAATATGTGTGTGGGTCATTAATTTAATTCCTTTGACCAACGTTTCTATTTTTGTGCCAATACTATGTTATTTTTATTACTATAGCTCTGTAGTACAACTTGAAATCACAGATGGGAATACCTCCAGCAATTCTTTTATTATTAAGCTAAGTTGTCTTAGCTTTCCTAGATTTTTTGTGTTTTCATATGAAGATGAAAATTGTTCTTTCAAGATCTATGAAGAATTGTGTTGGAATTTTAATGGAGATTGCATTGAATCTGTAGATGCTTTTAGTACCATGGACATTTTTGCTATATTAATCCTACTGATCTGTGGTCATGGAAGATCTTTCCATCTTCTGCTATCTTCTTCAGTATCTTAAAGTTTTAATCATACAAGTCTTACACTTGCTTGATAATAATGAGTTACTCCAAGATATTTTATATTATTTGAAGCTACTGTGAATGGTAGTGTTTCCCTGATTTCTTTCTCAGTCCTTTTGTTATTTGTACATGGGAAGGCTCCTGATTTTAGTGAATTAGTTTTGTATCCAGCTACTTGGTTGAAAGTGTTTATCAGATGTAGAATATCTCTGGTGGAATTTTTAGGATCGCTTATATTTATTATCACATCCTCTGCAAATAAAGTACTTTGTTTCCAATTTGTATCCCTCAAATTTCTTCAGTTGTCTGTTCATTCAAGGACTTTACTATATTGAATAGGTATGAAGAGAGTAGATAACCTTGTCTTGTTCCTTATTTTAGTAGAATTGTTCTGAGTTTTTGTAAATTTAACTTGATGTTGGCCATAGGCTTGCTCTTGATTGCCTTTATTATGTTTAAGTATGTCCTCTGTGTCCCTGAACTCCCTGGGACTTTAACCTAAAAAGGGTGTTGGATTTTGTCAAAGGACTTTTCTGCATCTAATGAGATGATCATGTATTTTTTTCTTTCAATTTTCTATATGATTGATTACATTTATCATTTTGATATATGTTGAAAGACCCTGAGTCTCTGAAGCCTACTTGATCATGGTGGATGATCTTTTTGATGTGTTCTTGGATTCAGTTTGCAAGTATTTTATTGAGTATTTTTGCATCTATGTTTATGAAGTAATTTGATCTGTAATTCTCTTTCTTTGTTGGGTCTTTATATGGTTTGGGTATCAAAGTTACTGTGGTCTCCTAAAAAAATTGAGCAATATTCATTCTTTTTCAATTTTGTGGAATAATTTGAGGGTTGGCATAACTCTTCTTTGAAAGTCTGGTAGAATTCTGTATTAAGCCATCTGGCCCTGGGCTTTTTCTGTGACTTAGAGACTTAATTATTACTTCTATTTCACTAGGGGCTATATGACTGTTTAAATTCATTACCTTTATTTAACTTTGATAAGTAGTATGTATGGAGAACACTATTAATTGTTTTAGTTTTTCCAATATGGTAGAGTGCAGGTTTTTAAAGTATGTCCTTATGATTCTCTGGATTTCCTCAATGTCTGCCATTTTTCATTTCTAATTTTGGTATCTCTCTCTATCCTTTAGTTATTTGGGATAAAGGTTTGTCAATCTCATTTATTCTCTCAAAGAGCCAATTTTTATTTCATTGATTCTTTGTATTTTCTTTGTTTTTGCTGTTGTTTCTTTTTATTGGTTGAAGCCTTGCCTTTACTCTTACTGTTTTTTGTTGGTTTCTTCCTTTTGTTCTAGAGCTTTCAGGTATTGTTAAGTTAGTAACATGAGATCCAATTTTTATTTTTATTTTTGTCTAGGCACTTAGTGCAATGATCTACCCTCTTAGAACCACCTTCATTGTGTCTCATATGTTTGGATAGTTGTGTATTCATTTTCATTCAATTCTAGAATGTTTTTAATTTCTGCCTATATCCGTTTTTCATTCAGTAGTGAGTTGTTCATTTTCCATGAGTTTGTGGGCTTTCTGTTGGTGTTGAAATGCAGCTTTAATCCATGGGGATAAGGTAAGATACATAGAGTTATTTCAGTTTTCTTGTATCTGTTGAGACTTGCTTTGTGACTGAATAAATGTTTAATTTTGGAGAAAGTTCTATGAGGTGCTGAGAAGAAGGTTTATTCTTTTGTGTTTGAGTGAAATGTTCTGTAAGTATCTCTTAAGCCCATTTGGCTTATAACTTCAGTTATCTCCAGCACTTCTATGTTTAATATTTGCCCAGATGATCTTTATATTGGAGAAAGTTGGATATTAATGCCTCCCACTATCAGTGTGTATCTTAGTCGATGTTCTATTGCTATGAAGAGACACCATGGCCAAGACAGCTCTTATAAAGGAAAGCATTTAATTGGGGATGGCTTACAGTTTCAGAGGTTCAGTCCATTATCACTATGGTGGGAGGCATGGTGCCATTTGGGCAGACATGTTACTTGAGAAACTGAGAGTTCTACATCCAGATTAAAGAGCAGCAGAAAAAAGGAGACACTGGTCCTGGATCCAGCATTTGAAACCCTAAAAATCACCTCCAACAACTCACTTCTTCCAACAAGACCACACCTACTTTAAAAAGGCAATGCCTCCTTATCCTTATTAAGTAGTGCCACTCCCTAGTGACCAAATATTCAAATATATGAACCTGTGGATGCCATTCTTATTCTACTGCAATGTGTGTGGGTCACTATGTGATTTATGCTGTATCAGTGTTTCTTTTATGAACTTGGATGCCCATATGTTTGATGCATAAATATTAAGAATTTCAGTGTCCTCTGGGTGGATTTTTCCTTTGATGAGTATGTAATATCCTTCCCAATCTCTTCTAATTAGTTTTGGTTTAAAGTCTATTTTGTAACTACTACAAAGACTACACCAGTTTGCTTTTCAGGTCCATTTACTTGGAATGTCTTTTTCAAACTTTTTATCCTGAGGTTATGCCAATCTTGATGTTAAGCAGAAGGATGGGTCCTCTTTTTGCATCCATTCTAATCATCAGTGGGCATTGAGACCTTAGATGTTGAGAGTTATGTTTGATTTTCATTATTCTATTATTGTGATATGTATGTTTCCCCTCTTTTGATTTGCTGGTCTGGGATAATTATGCATTTTTAACTTATTTAGAAAAGGTAAGAGGTTTCCTTTTAGCACCTTCTGTAGTGCTGGATTTGAAGATAGATATTGCTTAAATATGGTTTTATTGTAGAACGTCTTATTTTCCCCATCTTTTGTGATTGGAAGTTTTGCTGGGTATAGTAGTCTGGGATGGCATCTCTTAGAACATCTGTCCAGGTCCTTAGGGCTTTTGCAGTCTCCATCCACAAGTGAGGTATTATCCCAGTAGGTTTAACTTTATGTGTTACTAGATCTTTTTCCCTTGAAGTTTTTAATAATCTTTTTTTTCTGTACAATTAGTATTTTGATCATTATGTGTCATGGAGAATTTCTTTTCTGGTCTTTTCTATGTAGTATTCTGTCTGTTTCTTGTACCTTGAGAATCACCTTCTTCTTTAGGTTAGGAAAATTTTCTTCTATGATTTTGTTGAAAGTATTTTCTGTGCCTTTGACCTGAGTTTCTTCTTCTCCTTTTATTCCTAGTATTCTTAAATGTGGGAGTTTTCATACTATCTCATATTTACTGGAGGTTTTGTGTCAAGAGTCTTTTGGATTGAACATTTTTGACTAATGTACCTATTTCTTCTAGTGTACCTTTAATACCTGAGATTCTTCCTTTTATTCTTTATATTCTGTCAACGTGGCTTTTCTCTGAGGCTCTTGTTTGTGTTCCTATATTTTTAATTTCCAGATGTCCTCCAGTTTTGGATTTCTTTCTTGATTCCATTTCCACTTTCAGGTGTTAAACTGTTTTATTCTTTTCCTTTTGCTGTTTCTATTTTGTTTTGTTCTATTTTTTCGTGTTTATTCATAGAATTTTTAAAGGGATTTATTAATTTCCTCTTTAAGGATCTCTATCATCTTCATAAAGGCTGTTTTAAGGTCTTTCCTTTGTGCTTCAGCTATGTTGGAATATTCAGTGTTTCATGTGGTAGGGTTTCTGGGCTTTAGTGGAGACATATTGTCCTGACTGTTTATACTGATGTCTGTGTTTTTCCACCCCTCTGGTATCTAGGCATCTAGTTGTGGGAAGATTGTATTTCTAGATGCTGATATCTGGCCTTGTCTTTGTTGGTTGGATGTATTGTTTCTTGGTTTCTGTTGCCTTCACTGGTTCTTAGGAGATTCCAGTTGCTATGTGTTGCCTGGTAGAAAACTCTTCTGAGATCCTGGTAGGTATGGTTCCTGGGTTTTCCAGATAAAATGTGTTTCCAAGTATTGGGAGCTGACATTTAGGAATGGGAATATGCTGGGAGGAGGGCTGCGGTGGTCCCTAGGAGGGCGGAAAGTAGGATGTTCCATCAGGTTCTTCTTTTTTTTTCTTCTGGGAATTGGAGCAGAGAAGAGTCCATAGCAGGTGATATACTACAGAGCTTGGCATGAGACAATGGAATTGGACTTGGAGGAATGGAGAGAGAGGTGAGACTTTGCAGCTAGCCTACCTGCTGACTGGCAGAGTGGTCTGTGAGTTTCCAGGGAATGCCTGTTGGAGTTGCTGGCTGGGATAAAGCAATGAGTTAGGGAAACAAGTTTGGAGGGGAAGAGCTGTGTGGCCCATGGGAGGGAGGCTGCAGTAGGTGGTCTGCTGCAGAGCTAGGGATTAAGAGGGAGTGAAGAATGGTGTTGGAGTTAGAGGAGAGGAGGCATTGTAAGAGCCAAAGTTAACCTGTAAGTTCCTCTTGCACAAGGACAGATAACTCCTGGAATGGTTCTCATGAATTAACAACCCACAAGTGTTTGCTCCCCTAAAGGTTGGTTTGAACCAGAAATGCCTGACTGGATGTGGGCAGGAAGTAAGTAGGCAGGAAATATGACAGGATGTTTGCTTGCTCCTGATTGGCCCTGATGGGAAATAAGATGGCCTTGTAGTTTTGCCTTTTTAATGCCTCTGGAAAATGTGACCCATGGCCATTTCCTGGGAACTCATGAATGTACCTGGCCACAGTCTATCATCCTGGGCAGTATTTAATTAAAGTTTCTTTGGAATTTGGCTAAAAATTGTGGAACTGTTCTTTTATCACAACTCTCAGGATTAACACTACAGGCACAGATGTGCAGTTAGCCTCCTTGTTTCCCTGGCCAGAGTTTATTTGCAACTATTTAAACAATAAAATTGTTTTTAAAAATTAGATTCGTTCATTTTATTTTATGCATGAATGCTTTGCCTGCTTGCACATATGTGCACCTTGTGCATGTTGCCCACAGAGTTCAGAAGAGTTTCAGATCACCTTCAATGAGAGTTAAGGATAGTTGTGAACCACTATGTGATTGCTGAGAATCAAATCCAGGTCCTCTGCAAAAGCAATAAACTATCTTAATTACTGAGCTGTTTCTCTAGCTCATTGTTCAGAAGGATTTCAGGAAGAAATGGAGTTAGTTATATATAGTTCAACTGTTCTATTTTTTTTTGTTTGTTTTCTTTTAGATATGGTCCTATGTAGCTAAGGCTGGCTAAATGCATGATCTTCCTGCCTCTGTCTCCTAAGGGCTAGAATTGCAGGAATGCACCCCCAAAACCAACTTCAATCACCTTCAACTGAAATCTCTTGCTGTGATGTTTTCCCTATGGCTTATATGTCAACTGGCCACTCTTCACTCTCCATCTCCAGCAGATTCAAAATAACCTTGTGTTGTCTTCTTGCAAAGCTGGTTTCAGAATTCTGTATCTATTCAAAATCCTTAGGAGAGTCTGATTGCATTTATGAAAGTTCAACAAGTTTCTTTCTTCAAAATCCAAACCAAAAAAAACGACAAAACTCTATCTCAGAATCCAAAACACCACTTTTCTGAAGAGCCATTAAATCTTTGTGATACTGTGTCCTTTAATATAAGAGAAACCAGGAAGGTAGCAGTTGCCCTAGGGACTTTTGTACAAGATGGGGAAACCCAGACACATTGTGCCAAAGTTCATATCCTCCTGGCCTGCTGAGGACGTTTTTTTTTTTTTTTTTTTTTTTTTTTTTAAACTAAACATTTTCTATAATATGAGTTGAAAATATGTAACAAAGCAGAAACAAACAAACAAAAACCAAAATCAAACAAACAAAAAACTTTGGATACAAGACTCTTGAATTTGAATACATTTCCTTGAACATCTGCTACAAAATCATGGTGTAATAAAATTACTCATATCAAATAAAATCATCCCTCCATGTATTCAATTCATCAGTTACATTTGTAGCACAGTAATTATTTAAGTCGTTTTCCTAATTCCTATATATAGTTCAAAGACCTGAAGGTTTCACTTGTGCCTGTTTTTAGTATCTGTCATTTCAGTAGTGGTGCAGTCCTCTATTTGCAATGAGAACAGTGAGTCAATAGTATCTTGGTAAAGTGCTAACTATAAACAATTAACTTACATTGTTTTGAAAACTTTCAAAATTCCTAATGCAGTTCAAATTCTGATGAAAGGAGGAGTTGGCCTGATTGCATATGCCTATGATCATAGCATGCATGGACAGGAAGATTACCAATTTGAGGTCAATTTGTGCTATAGCAAGACCTTTTTTAAAAACACCAATAAGAGGTAAGTGATGAAAAACTATGAATTTGCCAAAGTCTTAGTTTTCCTGTACCTGGAGTAGCATACTCCAACCTATTAATAATACAGTGACTTATCTACTATATATTGTCACAGTTTATGGATATGTTGTTAAGAAAAACCCAAGATTAACATCATTTGCTACTGGGATTACAGGCAGACTGACACACATACCTGGATTTTAGCTGAGTCTGGGAATCCAAACTCCAATCCTCATAATTGTCTGGCAAGCTCTTAACAACCATGTAATCTCCCAAATCCTTTCTGGTTTGTTCTATTTAGGGGGTATAGTGTAGCACTAGAGTAATTTTTTTCAACTCATCTTTACTTACTTATGAATTTTTGGGCAAATAATAGACTTAGTCTTTAGGACTTGTGAAATAATAAGACATAGTTATATTGCTTCTTTCTCAAATTCTTTGCATCAATCTCCTAAAACCACTGAAATTTCCTTAGTAAAAGTGTTAGGATACTTTTTGTTGCAGTGTTTTGCCTCTCCTTCAGTTCCTGTGACAGAGCTCCTGATACCTTTGTAGACAAGGATGCCAAGAAACTCTTTCATGCTATTATTTGATATTATTTGATTGTGATTCCTCACATATGGTTTCTAAATCCCCAGTAGTTTCCCGAGTGACAGAACTGCCTTTTCTTCTAAACTAGTGAATCTTGATTGGCTTCTACAAAGGACTTGTGACCAGAAAGACAAAGTCAAGTTACCTCCGTGGAGGGGACAGTATCTTAAAGTGGAGTTAATGCTGATCCTGCCTACCTGAAGAAGATGTCATAAAATTCCCTGTGCTGTGGGTGGGGTCGAGGGAGCATCAGTGAGGGTGTTTTGAGATAGTGGTGCATATTAAGACCACAGTTGAAACTCTTGTAGAATGTGCTCACTTTCACTTGACACTTTATCTGTATCCTTATTAGAAACAGTTTTAATTATAAGTAAACATAATTAATTTGCTTTATTTATGTAAACTGTTCAAGCAAATTTAGTGAACTCAAGATAGTGGGGTAGTGGGAACCCATATTTCATTTTGTCAGAAGTGTGATAACCTTGAACTTGTTGCTAGACTCTGTAGAGGAGAGAAATTTTATGTAACTGAGCTCTCTGAGATATCAAAACATCTTTAGGTAGATGATGTGAGAATTGAACTGAATTACAGAACACCCAGC
This sequence comes from Peromyscus aztecus, assembly GCA_902168405.1. Lineage (NCBI taxonomy): Eukaryota > Metazoa > Chordata > Mammalia > Rodentia > Cricetidae > Peromyscus > Peromyscus aztecus. The sequence goes on along the minus strand of CABHPQ010139395.1, from coordinate 30,820 downwards.
TGGTATCTTCTAGATATTACTTAGTGTATGGGACAACTCTTTACACATCTGGTATGAGAAATGAGTAACTATGAAAGAGAGTAGGAAAAAATAAAACAAAATAACAACAGCAACAACAACAAAATAAGGGATCAGCGAGATGGCTTAATGATTAGGAACAGTTGTCGGTCTTTCAGAGAACCTAGGTTCAGTTCCCGCTACTCACATGTTGACTCACAACTATTTGTAATTCCAATTCTAGAATGTAGAAGAAGATTTAACAATATATAAATGAAAACAAAGAGAAGGAATTTTTTTACAGATGAACTCATGTTTCTAAAAGTTGCTTTCTTTAGACTGGATGACACAAAATTTCTAATCTCTCTCTAGAATCAGACTGTTTTAAAATAGAAAACCAAATCAAAGCTACTATTTTTGATGATTTAGTTTGACTCAATTTGGATGCTATTGCTTACAATCCAGTTAGATAACTTAGTGAGTCATTAGTTTTAAGATATTTTAAAACCATATTAAACACAAAATTTCTCTCTCTTATATTTGGCTTGCAATGCTAAGAGGAGTACAATTTTGACAAATTGAAATCAGGGTCACACTTTACTTCCTTTTGTAAGAAAGGCATATGTTAGGGAATTTGGATAATTATAAACTGTAAGAAATATCAAACACTGAACTATGGTTTGGAGCTATACTGAACAGTGCCAAAACTTGTATAACAAAAACACTTAAAAGCATATAAGTTGTTTTTTAGGAATCTTGACATACTGAATTCTATAAATGTGAAAATACAACTTAGTATTTCAAAATTAATGAGTAGTTTGGAGCTGGTAACATCACCCTTCAAAATGATTACCAAATATGATTATCTATTTACTATTTAGTAGTCAAACAAGCCAAACCACAAAAATAAGAAGGCTAAGTTTAGTTAAAAACATGAGAAATACACGTGACTATGAGATCAGCATGATAGTTTTTAAGTTGCTATTTCTTATTCCAAAATTATTTATTCAATGAAAAAAAAAACCAGTAAATTCAGGATGCTGTAATGCCTTTAGAACAAGTCTCTTGTCTGCATTTGATGCTACTGAAATATAGAACTCACATGCCTATGTTGATTTTTTCAGTGTCCTCATACTGTTTTTCTAATATCTCACAGAATTCACATCAAATATTATGAAAAATTGGTGCTGGCAGCTTGTCAGGAAGTATTACTTACAGATTTATTGAACTCTATCACTCATCTTGTACTTATTTGCAAGTCTGAGAGATTGGATTTGAGATATATGCCAGTTACCTCTGGACTTGAAAATACACATAATTGTTTTCTACTGTTGATTGTATAATATAGGAGGGAGAGCAGTGGGCCCACACTAGATACTGCTAGAGGAAAAAAAACCCAGATATCAGACACTACAATTTCAGGACTGTTGCCACATGCTAAGTTCTGTATTTGTGAGACTCCCAAAAGGAAGGTTGAGAATTGAGGAGAATGTAGTGAAAGTGTGTATAAAGATGTAGCCAGGATTAGTGAAATCAAATGGAATTGTATACAGTGTGGGCACTGTTGTACCTTTCAGCTTGAAAAGTAAGATGAAGTTAAAAGGCATCTAAACTAGACCTGTGATATTCATTTGTGATACATTACTGGGAGGCAAAAATTCTTTCGTGAAAGAACTAGAGTCCTCAATACCATGACCCCTTTCCTCTCCAATCTCCTAGAGACAGGCAGGATAGAACTGATAACGAGTTAGCAGATCTTTGCTGGTGCTGCCATTGAGGACAGGCAGGGTTTGCATAGAGTCACAGGAATTTAAAATGTGGACATGTAACTTTCACTTGTTAAGACTGATGTGTTTATGGGTAGAGTTCATGTGTATATATGTGTGGGTGCACATATAAAAGTCAAAGGTCAATCTTGGGTGTCATTCTTCACATTCCTCAGGATGCCATCTGCTTTGTCTTTTGAGTCAGAGTAACAAATGAACCTCACAAATTCCACTAGGTCAACTGACTAGTGAGCCCCAGATATCTACACGTTTCCATCTCTTCATGCTGGGACATAAGCCCATGGCAATGTCTAGCTTTTGGGTTTGAATTCAGGTTCTTGTGATTGCAAAGCAAGTATCTGTCTTCTTAGAGCATATTTGCATGACTTCTAATTCAATGGGATGCTAGTTTGTGGTATACAAGGGAACTTAAGATACTGTATAATAAGAACACCCAGGGCTATGGTGTTATCCAGGCCTGGGCTGCTTCCTAGGACCATGTCTGGGTCCTTGGTCCTACAGCGGCTGTGGTCTGTGATGATGTCTATGGCCTGAGAGGTCACCAAGGGCCACACTGATGCCAGGTTCTGAGACACCAACTGTGGCTATGGTGGTAACTAAGGGACATGCCATGGCAATCTGGGTGGACTGTACTGCCACCTGTGATCATAGTGTCTGCAGGCCTGAGCTTCTGACAGGGGCCATGTTTGGGTCCACAGCCCTGCCACAGCCAGCCTCTGTGTTGATATCCACGGTGCCTGTTACCATCAGGGTTTGTGCATGCCTGGGATCGGGGGCCCTATCTGATGTTTAGTTGGGGTCTGAGAGCCACCCTGCAGCTGAGGTGATGCTGACCCGAGTGACCTGAGCTGCATCCTGGGCCAGGGTGACATCTGAACCCAGACCACTGATGGGGGCCATGTCTGGGTCCGTGGTCCTCCCAAGGCCAGGGTCTATGTTGATGTCCATAGTTAGTGGTGCTACCAAAGGCCATAAGGATGCACAGGGTCTAGGCCATGTTGGTGCCTGAAGGCTGTCCTGACACTAGGGCCATGCTGGTCTGCACGGCCTACCCTGTCACCTGTGGCTATGTTGCCCTCCAGGTCATGGCCACTGCTGAGAGTCATGTCTGGGTCTGTGGCCCCACCTCAGCCAGGTCTGTGTTGATATCTATGACTCCTGATACCATCAAAGGCCATGCCAATACCAGGGGTCTGGGCCATGCTGATGTCCAAGGGCCATGTCAATATAAGTGGCCTGTGCTGCCACTTGATGATGTCTGAGCCTGGGCTGCTGCTGATGACAGTGTCTGGGTCCATGGTCCTACCACAGCCGAAGTGTGTGCTGATGTCTGTGTCCTGTGGTGCCAGCAAAGGCCACATGGATGCCTGGGGTCTAGGTCACAACCTGTGGCCATGTTGGTGCCTGAGGGCCATACTGCCACCTTAGCCAAGCCGACCTGGGTGACCTGTGCTACCACACAAGGCCATGATGTTTTCCAGGCCCAGGCTGCTCCCTAGGGTCATGCCTGGGTCCATGGCCCAAAACAACCAGGGTCTAGGTTGATGTACATAGTTCCTATTGCCACATAGGGCTATTGAGGCTGTTCAGATACCTGGGGACTGGAAAGCCACCTGAGATCATGTTGGTGTTTCAGGGCCTTGATGTTACCAGGGCCATACTGGTTTGGGTGGCCTGTCCTGCCACTGGGTCCAGGGTGATGTCTGGGCCGGAGAAGCTGCCAAGGGTCATGTCTGGGTCTGATGTCCTGCTGCAGCTGAGGTCTGTAATGATGTCCGTGGGCTGTGTTGCCCCAGGGGTCATAGGAGCCATGTGTGTTGAAATCCATGGGCCATGCTGAGCCACCCTCCCCTCACTGTCCCTGGGATGACCTACTCTTCCCCTTGTTGGACACTGTCGCGGGAGAGCTGGCCACAGTCCCCATGGAAGACCTGGCCCCACACTCAGGAGAGATGGCCCCACCCCATAACACTGGCATAGGAGAGCTGTCACCTACGGCATGGGCATGGGAGAGCTGGCTCCACATCTTGCTGGCGGAGGGGTGTTTCCAGTGGCCTGGACCTACCAGTTCAGCTACCACCCAGACCCACATCCTGGGCCTTCAGTTAGGCCACTCTAATGTTTACCACATCTATGACCTTCTGGAGTATCTGAAGGGACTGGTCCTGCAGAACAATAACCACACGATCTCCATGACTAGGGGTAACAGCAGGATGTCCAAGAGGATTTCCACTGAGGGTCCAGTGATGATGATGTGACAGAAGAGAATACAGGAAAGCACAGCTAAAGCTAATGGCCATTTGAGGGGTCATATGGAAGCCTAATACAGTAGAAGCTTCCTAAATATATACATATATGAAGGCCATCTAAATAAAGTCTCCAAATAATGGGGGAAATGGAGTCCCACTTAGACATTTCTCATCACCAAATGAAGCCTCCAGTTCTAAGAATGGGTTACATCTGATTAAGTTGTTGGTCAAAGGGGCTCCATAGGAACCCCCAAACAATCCAAGGCTATTGGTTGCTCTCCAAAAACTGATTGATAAGACCCTATTGCTGAAGACGACAACTATACTACTCATTAATGAGAAGTTGATCTGGTGCCTGCCTAGAGCCTTTACCCCTACTTAAAACTACTCATTGAACTGGAAGGTATTCTGCATGCTGCCGAAGGACACAAGCAAACATCTATGAAGCTATAAATGCTTCTGCAAGATGTGCTAGAGTAGTGACACAAGGTTTGTGGGACTAACCAACCTAATGTCTAACTGAATTTAAGACCCACTCCATGAGACAGAACCCATTCCCAACACTGCTCAGGTAATCAAGAGCCTGAATACTGATAGGACAGGGACCTGGGGAAAATCAGATACTACTGTTCTACTAATGGAACACAGCAAGTGAAACTATTCCTAACTGCATTCTGCTATAACCATAGATCAGTGTCTTGCTCAGCCATCATCAGAGAAGCTTCCTCCTGCAGTACATGGGAACAAACCCAGACACCCTCAGCTGGATAATGTGCAGAGAGTAAGATGCCTTGAAACATTCAGTCCCTAAATGGGATTTCCATCAAATCCTTCTCCTTAGGGCTCAGGAATCTCTGTGGATAAGGAGGCAGAAAGAGTGTAAGAGCCAGAAGGTATAAAGAACACCAGGAAAACAAGCCCTTCTAAGCACAGCATGACTGATGTATGTAAGAACTCACAGAGACTGTGCCACCATGCACAGAGATGCACAAGTTTGGGCCTGATGGAGTCCAAGCATTGAGAGGGGAAGTGGGCACAAGCCCTCATTTCCAATTCAGAAGCTATGTCCAGTGCTTGCAAATGAAAACTTAGTTTTCTCCCATGCAGTCTCACTGGGTATACAAACCACTCTTAAGGTTAGGCTCTATGACCTGCAGTAGAGAGCCAACACAAAATGAACTCAAAGGCATTTTGGAGGTTCTTTGTCTCATAATGCTTTAAAAAACAAACAATTAAAAATAGGTCCTTAGCATACACATTATGGTTTCTGGTTTTGTGTTTTTATGGGATCCCTGTGTGTGTGTGAATTTGTGTGTTGCTGTATCTGTGTGTATTTCTTTAGCCTTTGCCCCTTTCTCTTCTGGTTGTTGCTTGTTTTTTCCTATTCTGGTTTGTCTACTTGCATATAATCAATTTGTTACTATTATTGTTAGATATCAGTTTGCATCTGAAGGAGAGAGTAAAAAGAGGTATGGATTTGAGTGGGTGGGCAAGTCAGGGGCATCTAAGAGGAGTTGGTGCAGGGGAAATCATAATTTTAATAAATTGTATTAAAATATATTTTTAATAAAAATATTTGGATTCTTCATGTTTTTCCCATAATAAACAGTGAATCATTCTATCTATTTGAGAAATTAATATTTGCCCTTAATCAATTGATTGTCCAAGAGACAAGGCCAAGAACCCACATTGATTCAAGCATTTGATGTACTTTTGCCTATTAATTAGTAAAGCTGCTGTCTTACAATCCTGGTTGCAGCAGTTGTAAGGTCACCAGAAAATGCATCTTTGAATAGCAAGAAGAACCCTCATCTGCCTCACATGATTCTGGGTAATTTCTATCTGAAATGTAGGTTAATCTAGTCTTTATTTTCTCTTGACACATGGTGGGAACTAGTTTAATTGGGTAGTTATCAGTCAGACTTTATTTAACAGTACCAAGTTCTTAGTATGCAGTAAGGGCAGACCTCTTCATGAAATTATGTGAAGATGTCTGCAGCAGAGAGATGGTTTGTTGTGTGGGACTGCCCTGTTAAACCTGTTTCTCTGTGGCTAGTATCACAGCTTAAGTGTTTGAGCTGTGCTGAGGCTCGAGCTCTCACTCAGAGCTGTGTGGACTGATCTCCGGGCTACAGACGAGAGTTGACTCTAGGCTCAGCTCTGGTACTCTGTAATTATGAGAGTTCTGGGCTTTCAATGTATGAAATTATCTTCTTGAAAATGTCAGAAGAAGTTTCATCTAAAATTATCTTCTACATCAAATGTTCTTTCTTGTTACATTCATTTGCCTGAGTGAAATTTATTGATTTCATGCAACTTGGGCAAGGAAGCCTTCTTTGTTATTTAAAAAGAAGTAAAACAAAAGTTGCCTTGGTCTGTGCAAGGACCCTTGGGTCCAATAGTAATTAGTGCCTTTGTTCTATGTTAATTAAAATTACAATTGCATTGGTAAGAATAGTATAAAGGACCGCAAGTGGAGTTTCTATTTCTTCATTAAGATTGACATTACATATACATGAAAGAAAAACTTCAGTGAGAAAGGCTCAATATTTCCAATGGATCAAGTAGTACAAGCAATACTATATGTTTTACTAATTGAGAATAAATACATTACAGGAGTTTTCATTTAGGTAAATAATTACAGTAGTATTAGAGAACAGTCTTGAGAGAGTAACTCAAGTATTAACTTTTATTGTGGTAATTTTAACAAAGCATAGAAACAGTTTTAAATATTTAGAACTGTTTGCTATTGCTTATGTGATCACTTAAGCACTTTTTAACTGCAATGGGATTTCTAGTTGGACAATGACCAAGAAATCATGTTTTCAACACTTTGTAAGGAAAACATAACTAGAGATCTCAAGCATTTTCACATACAAATGATTTTATCAAATACATTGGTTCTTCAATAAGTAAAACTTAGTTGTGCATGAATGTATGAAATATGAACAGCATGGAATTTGGTTTGTAGGATAATAGAAAGTTATCTAGGCCATTCTATAGATATAGTTATTCATGTCTGGCACATCCTGCATGGCTTTGGATTTGACCTGAGTGTGGCAGTGAAGGAATGAAGAAATGATAGACACATAGGCACACATACATTAAATCTGGGATCAGGTGGGATCTAATAGACTGGTACCAAATATGCCACTACAGGGACTCAGTCAGTAAGCATTCTTCTATGCCTCTGCATCAGCTCATGCTCCCAGGGTCCTGCCATTTGAGTTCCTGTCCTGACTTCCTTCAGTAATGAACAGTGATTTGGAAGCATAAGCCAAATAAACCCTTCCTTTCCCATGTTACTTTGGTCATGGTGTTTCCAATGGGTGGATGAAGACGTTTTGTTTCTGTGAGATGCTCCTTTGAGCAAGAATGGAGCTACTTCAACTTTCAGTACTCATTGTTTCTCGTTGTATTGGTGTACTTGCATAGGTGAATATTAAGTCTTGACTTACGCTTTCAACACCATGTCGAAATGATAGTTTTACAATGTCGTCTGACCTGACCATGTCTTCTCCATCTCCACAAAAGCAAGGCTTCCTTTGTTTTCAGCTTGTTTCCTTCAACCTTGGGTTTTATTTTTTCTGATGTGTTCTTCCAAGGAGGTAACTGTTAGGATATTGCCACATTTGTGTTACAGTTGTCCTGAATTCAGGTTCCATGATGGCATGCCTTATGTCAAATACTTATGTTTGGAAAATTGAACTTTGATAATGAATGGATATTGTTTACTTGTGTGTGTGTGTGTGTGTGTGTGTGTGTGTGTGTGTGTGTGTTTAAATGAAAGTGCTTATTTTTTCTGTAGACTTGCTTTCTTTTATACACACACACACACACACACACACACACACACACACACACACACACGATAAGTTGGAGGCTTAAGAATACCAGATGAGCCGGGCAGTGGTGGTGCACACCTTTAATCCCAGTACTCGGGAGGCAGAGCCAGGCGGATCTCTGTGAGTTCGAGGCCAGCCTGGACTACCAAGTGAGTTTCGGGAAAGGCGCAAATCTACACAGAGAAACCCTGTCTCGAAAAACCAAAAAAAAAAAAAAAAAGAATACCAGATGACTAGTTTAATTCCCTATTTTGATGAGAATTAACTTTTCTGAGGATATTTAAGATTATAAAAATTGTGAGGTAGATGTAAATATGTAACCTAGGTCTAAAAATAAAAGGGGAAGGAAAGATAAAAAAAAAAAACTGTAATCATTATGAATCCAGGAACCACCACAGAGTGCATTATTGTTCTGAGAAAACAGTTGCCTTGATTCTAAGTATTTGTTTGAAATTGTCCATATGAAAGCACGTAAGTAAGCACATTCCTTTTTGTTTTTTGTTTTTTTTTGAGTTTGCAGATGTATAGACAGGATGGTCACTGTATTAGCTATAGAATTCACTCTATGTATCACAACTTTACCCAAATGACAACAACCCTAGCACAAATGCTAAGTCATTTGAGCTATTTAACTCTGAGTTTCACTGCTGTAGGATTATAAATCAGAATCTCATTGTCACTCTACTGCAGAACTGGTTCTTCTGTGTCCATAATACAGATCACAATGTGATTTAAGTTGAATCTTGTCAACGTAACTCCCCTTTAAACCATGAGAAGAGACTTGGCTGGAGCCCAAAACTAATAGAGTTACATTTTATAATAAAAGTGGCACTCTAGTGATAGAGACTCTGCAGCTTTTCAGTCATCACAAGTACAAACTACTGTCAGTTTTCCCAGCTAATATATTTTATTGGAGGGTCAGGTTATAAACATATTTTTTAACGTCTCTACTTAATACTGTGAAAGACAGAAATTCTAATTTTCCAGAAAGAAGCAGTGAAAATAGAGATCATAGCCTGGCAGAGTAAGAAATAAGATGCCTGACTATCAAAGGAATCCCATTTTGGAATGAAAGACCACCAGGAAATGCAGTAATGTGAACATGAAATCGAACAAACCTTCAAATTGAACATAAAGGGGTCACATCTCAGTACTTCTCTTCACTTTATAAAGGGATCTTTCAGCTTCTCTGATGTAAAAAGATGACAAGAAGCAATTTGTATTGTTCACATCTACTATTTAATGACTCCTCCGAGAAATGAAAGCTAATTTCACTTGTGTTTGCATTTACTGCAGACACTTGTCACAAGTTGCTTATAACTTTGTAAGGCTACTTCTCAAATATGCAGAGTTAGACATTGAGTGTGAAATCATAGCAAAAGTTAGGAGAATACATAAAAAGTCTGTGACAATCGATGTGAGAAAGTCAAAGTATACTTTAAGGAATATGTACTCCCATAATCAATTTGTAATTTACTTATAAATTAATGATTACTTTAAGAAATCATTTGCCAAAAAAGGGATCCAGTTTTATTTAGAAACTTTATGAAAGTTAAAGGTCAAAATAACCTCCAAATTTATAAAAATTTTGTTCAGATGGATGTGGGGTACAGGGCTGTCACTGAACTCTGAAAGCTGAGGCAGGAGGATTGATTGAAACGTTTAGGTCAGCCTGGGTTACATTGTAGCATTTTCTCAAAGCTAGAGCTGAAGATGCTTGCTAGAGAGCTTTCAGAGTGTGATTAGATTTAATCTCTAACACTGGTGGCAGGAAATGGAGAAAGAGAGATCAAGATGGAGAGATGATATATATATATATATATATATATATATATATATATATATATATATATATATATACATGATAGAGACGTGATAGAGAGACAGAGAGAGAGAGACAGACAGATTAATTTCAGTTAGTTCTCAGTTCTTACATGAGAGACTATTATTTGTATAAAACAGATTTTCAACGAGCTTCAACGTTTCAAGGACATTCTGTATCTTTGAATATTCAATTGAAGGTATGCAAATTTTGTGTCTTCATTTGATGCAGGCTTTTATAACTTTTCTTCTTTGTGGGGATGTCAAAAAGAGATATGAGTGTTATTTTTTGATGATTGTCTTTATGAAATTTTCTTAAAGTCTTTGAACCTTTGGCCATATACTTGATTCTTAAGGGCTTTGGAGCAGACTTACTATGTTGTAGAGTCCTTCCTGTTTTTGTTTTTTCTCCTTGGATTGTGAGATAATAATGTTCTTTATTTACAGGACCTAATTTCAAACATCAGTTAAACTCCCCAGATGTTGTAGTATCTTTTTTCTTTTGTTTTGTTTTGTTTTGTTTTTCCTGTCTTTTTTACACAAGTTTCTTGAGAGTTGGTGGAAAGGTTTCTGTATCTATGTTATGTTGAAGAAATATTTTGCTCAATAGAATTTATAAAAACAAACTTAAAACTGTATGAATTTCTATCTTACATTTTTCTTGAGCACATGTCCTGTACAAAGAAAAAATTTCAATTAGTTAAGGAAAAAATTTCATTTAGTTAAGTCACACCTTTTATCATTAACCAACATCTAGTAATAAGATAATATTATTTTCATAATCTAAAAATGTTCTATTTAGTATCTTATTTACTATCTTTCTTGTGGAAATAATTTTCTTATTTAAATATGAAATTTTAGATTACTTATTATATTTTATAATTCCTTTTATATCAACTTATTATATTTTATAATATCCTACAGTCTATAACATTCTTAAGAATTGCTAGCTTTTCCAGTCTTTTCATTGGTGAGCTGAGACTGTTGAGATTCAGAGTTGCTTTTTTGACCTTAGAAAGATGATAAAAATGGAGAAGTACATGATTCCCTTCATTGGAAGATAAGGAAAGGGGAAAGAATACAATTCATCTTAGCTGTGTCTAGAATGACTTGTCCTTACTTTTATTTCCTTCTCATCAATAATCTCCCTAAGTAACTATACACTCTAAGTTCAGCTACCAGAGGCTGCAGGGAATCTGAGTTTCTTTCTCTCCATCTAGAACTTGCCTGTTATTATTATTATTTATTCTAATTATTACATCATTTCTTATTAGGCCATTCCAATTTGATGTTTTCTGAGACAACTTAAAACTAATATTTGCATAAACCCCCTTTCCAATACTCTGACTAGGTCGTCCTCTCATGTTTTAAATTTTATTAAATTATGATAAAATACACCAATCTAGTAAAGTTAGAAAAGAATACCTCACCTTTAACTTTTCTTTTTTTACCTTCCTCCTTTCTTTCCTCTCTCTCTCTCTCTCTCTCTCTCTCTCTCTCTCTCTCTCTCTCTCCCTTTTTTCCTTTGCTTTTTGCCAAATGATATCATTTCAATGACATTTATAGGTTATTTATTCACCATATTTTATTAACCCAAATCCTGTCTACTTTGGAAAGAAAGTTAATTGTATTTCCATTGCCTTTGTTGTGACCAGAGAACATCTGGACTGAAGACAGAGCTCTCATCTGTGCACTGTAGTTCAGATCCAACCTTTCTCTGAGGACTCCTTGATCTATTTTGAGAAATATGTCTTACAAATACTACTTCTCACATCTTCACTTTACCTTTCAACAGCTTTCTACAACCAGTTTAAAGAGTTCTTAGTACTTAACAAGGACACCAGATCCTTGTAAAAAGTTGTCTTTACTCACTTCTTAAAGTTTATCTCCTACTCCCTCATTACTAAAGACTGCTGGGGATTAAGATGCCTGGGACTTAATTTAATTTATACTACACATATTATGCTCCTTTCCAGATACTAAAGTGGGAAATTAGCTCATCCTGGATAGCCTTTCCCCTACTCTTCCATTATTTCTATTCAGTCCATCCTTACTACATTTGGTTTAATGGCAGACTGTCTCTCTGGAATGTCTCTACTCCTCTGTGGAGATATCAATATTTCTGAGTTATATAAGGATTCCTGTTTTCTTCTTATGGGCCTAGGAGCTGAAGTTACACAGTTCTGATGTGGTAAAGATACACAATAGGATTCTATTCAGATGTACATTAAGTTGAAATTCTACTTTATATACCACATCAAAAACATGCATAATAACAGTAGAATACTGTACAATGATGATAGGTAACATATGACAAATAGTATTTGTAATATATTCCTTTACAAAATAAAAAATGTAGCTACTGAAATTCAGCACCCTCAACAAGAGATTGTTTGGCTCTTGAGTGTCCCCCAAAAGTTTATGAATTCAAATCTTTTCTCCTACTGGTAACATACCTGGACAAATGGATTTCCAGAAAATTTAGTCTTATGGAAGATGCTAAGTTCAGAGGAGCATGACTTTGATAAGAATATTGGACTTTTTCTTCTTCTTGTTTCTCTCTTTTCCTTTTCAGGTGTCATGAGGTAAACTGTTTCCTTTGCAGCATGTTCCAGTCATGATATACTACTTCATCAAAGGCCACAGAGACCAGGGTCAAGCGGCCCTGGAATCAAACTTCTGTATCCATGAGCCAAAATTTTAGGTTGATTATTTCAGACATATTGCAAAACTGATGGGGCACAAAACCAAAGGAAATGAAGTCAACATCCTGAACATCTGTCTGCTCCCCAGTCTTCCTGGAAACATGACACACAATATGCAAGATGATAAGGAAATAATGGCAGTGTTTTTCATCTGAGACAGGATAGAGAAAAGATGGGGTAGATTCACAATGAGATACTAATCAATCATAAAACCCAAAGAAGGAGTGCTGTGGCAAGGTGAATGAACCTGGGGGATGTTATATTACGTAAATAAATAAGACACAGAAAGAAATACTGCACTGTGGGAAATAAAACTGTGAATTCAGAAGTGGTAAGGACAATGGTAGGCATCAGGGAAAAGTGGATATAGGAAGCTAGGGGTATGCCAAAAGGACAAAAAAAAAACCCAAAAAACTAAAAAGCAAAAAAATTTCAATTAGGTACAAGGGTTAAACTAAAGAGATATATCATACTCTGTGTTGACTATAGAAAATTTATAAGAGTAGCATTTAAGAAGCCTTAGCGGGCTCCAGGAGATAGACACAGCATCCATCCTCACCCACTCCTCTACCCTCAACCCCCATCTTCAACCACAAGCTGCTTGGTACTTGCAGGTCTGAGTGGGCATGCAGGGAACAGACACAGCTCCGATACAGGACCCTTGGCCTGGGTGGGGTGATGTGGCAGGGGGCAGAATCAACCATGAGCAGCTATGGGAATCTGTGTTGATGTCTGTGGCTCCTATTGCCACCCAGTGCCCCATTCACTTTTGTCCAAGTTGGTGTTGAGGGATGTGCCCCCACAGAGGCCATGCCAATCTAAGAGGCCTGTGCTACCACCTGGGACCATGGGACCTTGCTGATCCAGGAGGCCTGCACTTTCATTCAGGACCATGGTGACATCTGGCCTGGAAAGCAGCTGGGGTCTGTTGCCCTGCTGTGGCTAAGCTATGAATTGACATCTGTGGCTTCTGTTGCCATCAAGGGTTGTGCAAAGGCCCAATCTGGGCCCATACCTGAGGCCATGTTGGTCCTTGAGGGTTAAACTGCTGCCTGGGCCACATAGCCTGGGGGCCCTGAGCTGCCACCTGGGGCCATGGTGTCTTCTGAACCTGAAATGCAGCTGAGGACCATGTATGGGTCCTTGGCTCTACTGCAGCTGAGGTCTGTTTTGAAGTCCATGACTCAGATTGCCCCTGAAAGCCGAGTAGGTGCCCTGGTTCTGGGATGCTACCTGGGGACATGTTGGCATTCGAAAGACATGCCACCACTATGTCCATGCCGATCTGAGTGATCTGCAATGCCAACTAGGGTTATGATCATATTTGGACCCAGGATACTGCCAACAATGATGTCTGAGTCAGTGGTCCTATTGCAGTCTAAGTATGTGTTGATGTCTGTGGCCTGTGTTGCCACCAAAAGGTCACATGGAGGCCAAAGATCTGGACTGACACCTGTGACCATGTTGATGTCAGAGGGCTGTGCCACTGTGGGGCCCATACAGACCTGAGTGACATCTGCTGCCACCCAGGACCATGGTGTCTTATGGGTCCAAGCTGTGGCCAGAGCCATGTCTGGGCCCGTGGCCCTGATACAGCCAGGTTCCTGTTGCCATTGAAAACCATGTGGATGCCAAGAGTCTGAGCCGCCACCTTGGACCAGGTGGGTGTTCGAGGGCCAAGTTACCACTGGGTCCATGCTGGTCTGAGTGACCTGCACTACCAACCCAGGCTATGGTGACATCAGGCTTGGGCTGCTGCCAAGAACCATGTCTTGTGGGAGATCTGGCCCCATCCCTCTCTGCCATATGGTGGAGTAGGCAAGGGAGAGAAGGCCTCCCATCTCCCCTGACCCTTGCTGCCTGTGGTGGGTAGGAAAGCCGGCCCTGAGTTCAGGAGAGTGGGGGAGATGGCACCACATCTCACCTAGGCAGCACAGTGGAGCTGACTGTCTTGGCAGGTGAACCAGCCTGGAGAACATGAGAGCGGGAAAGCTGACCCTGCCCTTCATCTGCATTTGGTGGCATGGGTAAGGGAAAGATGCCTTCCCTCTCATCCCTTGCCACCTGTGGCAGGTGGGAGAGCTGGCAAGGGGGTCCGAAGAGTGGGAGAACTGATCCTGCCCTCACAATTGCAGCAATAGGGAGCGCAGGCCATGCACCTTGCCTGGGCAAATTTATAGAGCTGGCCCTGGTGGTATGAGTGTGGGAGAGCCAGGCCTGAGAATGTGAGAGCAGGAGAACTGGTTGGGCTCCCTGCTGCCTGCTTCATTGGGTGAGGAGGTGGGGCAATGCTAAAGAGCTTGCCCTGGTAGTGAAGATGAGGGAAGGCTGGGAGGATGACCAACGCAACTACTACCCAGGGCCAGAACCAGGGCTATGAGTTAGCCCACTATAGCACCTCATCTGTGAACTGCTGGAGTATGTGAAGGGGCAGGATCAGGACATCCAAAGAAACAGAATCTCCATGACACAGAAAAACTGCAGGACATCCAGGAAGAATTCCAGTGAGGGCCCAGTATCAAGAGGGTAGCAGAAGTCAGAGGCCTGGAGCTTGACCAATGATCCCTTGCAATGAACACTTACAAGTAAAGATGTATGGACTAAGGGGTAAATTGTGTGACTCACTGGGCCACACTATGCCTTCCACACCGAGATGTTTGCTTGTTTGTTTTTATTGTTTGGTTTTTGGCTATATTTTTAAATTTTGAGTTTTTTTTGGGGGGGAGGGTGGAAATTTCCAGGGCAGAACATGGAGGCAAGGGATAGGGAGATGAGTGAGATCCAGATGGATGATGTGAAATCCACAAAGAATCAATAAAAAGTTGAAAAAAAATTGAGTTTAGGTGTTCTAACTAGAAATGTGAGTTAATGCCATGTGAGTTGACTTAATTTAGTCATTCTATCATATGTTTACATTGAAACAACACATACATGATAAGCTTATTAAATTGGAATAAAATAGAGAAACTTAAGACTTATTGAGAAAGTTAAGACTTAGCCAGTATCCATCTGTATATCAATCCCTTATAAACTTATTTTCATTGGCTGAATATAGTAGAAGAAATATACCACTTTTATCTCTGACAGACAAAAGTGTTTTTTTTTTCTTTGTGGGAGTCTATCTAGAAACAAACAGCATTTCTCTGCTTTCCTTTTCTAATTTTTTAATTAGAAAAGGACTAATTAGTACAGGACTAATTTCTCATCAATGGGAATTAAGCAACATCCACAGAGAGATGCCCTTTGTCACTCACTTAAAAGAACACGAGTTCCTCTCCACTACTTCTCTTTCTCGAGGTTGATAAAGTTTGCTTCAAGCAGGTAGATGGGGACAAATAAGAGGAAGAGGAAGGAGTTAGAAGAGCATCTGATCCACAGATCTCTATGGAGACCATTGATCATGTTAACGGGACTTAAACAACAGAAGTTCAATTAAAGAGTACTGTTCGTTTCTATAACCTCTTCAGAATGTTTTGCTTTTTTTTAAATACAAGTAAAATAGAAATATACAAGAACAGACACCTGTATGAATGTGCTCACATATGCATTTTAAATATATTCACACATAGTTTGAATAGTTTGTTTTGTGTCAAATTAAGGATAGGAAAAAATTCTTAGAAGTTATAGGAAAAGGCTATAATTAGGGATTAAGAAAAGTAGAGATGATTTTTTCAAACTAATTGCATATTTCTCTTTTCAGAGGAAAATACTTGAATATAGGTTACTTTATCTTACAAATTATAAAATGATTTTAAAATTGCTGAACCCACAAGGTTTAATCATTGCACTCTCTCTACTTAGAGCTCTACAGACCTCAAGTGAGTGCAGAGTGGCTGGCATAACATCAGTGTTTGAGAATTTATCTTTGCTTTTCTTCTACACTATGAATAAAGCGTTTTTTCAAAACCATGAAGCTTATATATCTGCTTTAGAATGGCTTTAGTTACATTGTCTTTAGTTTTTGCTATAACCAAAGATCTACAAAGATGGAACCAAGTGATATTAACAATGAAAGCATATGTGAAATATTCTTTATCTTTTTGGAAATGTCTTTGTTATTTCTGCATGTTAACATTTGAACAGAGAGAGAGAGGATTTCAATGGTTTTCCTTGCAAAAGTTATTCAACTGAATTACCCTCAAGCCCAAATATAACATCATATTCCGAAATCACTTATTTTTTAATATTTGATAACATTTATTCATCATTAATCTTGATTGTAGCGTCTGGGGTTAATTATCCAGAAATACCCCCAAAATATCTCAAAGTCCCACATGGATATGTATTATATTGAAAGAGGTGTGACTTTAAGTGTCATATGAATTTGGAGATAATTTTAAAGATGCCTTGTATTTACCACTTTAAAAGACAAAATCCAAATCCTTATTTCATAGCACCTAATGAAAACACAGTGATTTAAATTTGGCTCTCTAAATCAGTATCATTACCTGAAATCCTGAATGCCCACAAGATGAGGTTGTGACAACTTGATTGTGTTCAGACATTTTGTAAATTAGGGACTGTGTTTGAAAACTTTGGCCGAGGGAGATTGACATGAGCCTCTCAGGGAACAGTGGGTAGAGCAGAAGGCAGATCACATTGGGCTGCCAGCCCTTGACAGGTCTGTTTTAACTTTCTCTCCCTGAAGTTCCATGTCTTTTACTCTCTCTTCACTGAAATGGTGACACAAAGGTTATGACAAGCGTGTGAAAATAGCTAGTGACTCATTAATGTCTGCTAGGACTGAGCATCCTGGAGCAGCACAGGGCGGCTTCAGAGAGCACCTTTCATTCCTTCTGCATGTTGCAGCCAATCTCCAGAGCTGTCCAGAGTGTCAAATTCCCTCAGTGAGACAAGATCAGTGCCTTAATATGCTCTTCCTCCTCCAAGCTCATAGAGACTTGTCACATTAATATTTTGCCTAAACCAACTTTCCTTGAAATGTAAGAATGCAAATTAGTCACTTCGTGAAACCTTTCTGTAGGCTTCTTTTTTCTTTTAAATCTGGCAACTTTCAATTTACACATACATTGGAGTAATGGACACTCTTAACAAACAGAGTTTTTATTTATTTATTTTTTTGTTATCATCAAAATGGAATTGAAGTGGCAGCATTCAGAAGGGATTTTTATTAACTGGTTCTTATGGTTAACCTCTTTTACAGTACTAAATTATGAGCTCTGCAAAAGAACTCTCTCCAGGTTGCATCATGGATTATCTTTATTTCAATGCTTTTGACTATTTCCTTTGTTTTATTAAGTGTCATTTTTACTGGCTTTTGTGTCAATCTACATATGCCTAGATTGTATACATATACCCCTAACTTACTTGTTTTTCTTTCTTGCAGGACTTTGAAACATGATATTGTCAGTAATAATAACAACCATGAGTATAAAAATAATACAGACTTTTGGGGAACATATACCAATGTGCACAGCAATGGTTTTGAATTTAGAAGGCAGAGGGAGAGAATTCTAAGAACCAATATACCATTTTTTGAGAGAAAAGAACCGCTGAAGAAAGTAAAAGATAGTTTATATCATTTTACTCACATTTCTTTCTTGATATATTTATGTTACAAAACTTATTACATGAGCTTACATTAAGATAATAGTTGTCTCACATTGGAAGGCTGAGAACGTCATAGTTGCTAGGTCCTTGAGGCTCATGGGAATAGTAATTCCCAGAAGTGAGAACAGTGACACCCCAGTAGCTGTCTCTCACTGGGGAGGCCAACAATGTGGTAGTTGCTCAGTCCACAAAAGTGGGCACCTGAGTGGTCCCAATCTGGCATCAAAAAGCCTGGAAGGTTATTCAAAACTATGGAACAGCTCTTCTCTCAGCAGAGAATTTGCCTTCCATTCATGAAGTCCTGCATTCAATCCCTACTACCACCAACATACCCACACAGCACCATCATCATCTCTCTTATAATTTCTGTCTTGAAAAGGGTTATAGCTTGTACATTTTTATTCTCACTGCTATTTTAAAAATAATTTTATTCAGTATTATTACTTTTTAATGTTTATATTCCTAATATAGCTGATTTATAATTTTGCAATAGATTGAAAGTGAAATAATTTATCCAAAGCTTATTGTGGTGGTTAGTGAACCTTCCTTGTCTACATCAGTGGATTTTCCATTTATCTAGGAGATTGAGGCACACATTGGGATATGTCTGGGAAGGTGTTAATCCACAGAGGACCCACTCTGAAGATGTCAGTTTCATCATTCCACAAGAACCAGAAAGAAATAAAGAGAGTAGAAGCAGAAAGCCAATTAACTGAAAAGTAAGAGAAGAAAAGCCAATGGCCAAACAGAATCCCTTCTCCACCTTCTGGGCCACTGTGGTGTGGAATGAGGTGATCCAGCTTGACTGAAGTATGCATAATTCACTGAACCCTCTAAAGCCAGGAACTAAAATATACTCTTCCTCCTTTACACTGTTCATTATTCTGCTCACAGTGATACACAGAGTTATATACTTATTTCACTGAGTTTATATTAATAAAAGTTAAACATATGTTTCCATACCTTGTTATTGATGGCAGCAACAATCTAGTTAACCATGAGAAAGGGAGTCCAACAAGAACTTTACAGAACCATTACTGATTTTCTTCACAGTAGCTTTAAGATCGATTTTGTTATGCTAATTTTGTGAAAGAAGAAACCTTGTTTTTTCAGAGATGATTGACTAGCTTATTTAATTCACAAATTAGATAAAGAATAGGAGATAAAACTCCTAACACACCAAGTAATAAAGAATGAATAACTGTATTAAAAGTTCTTGGATATTCATGTGACTCATAAGTAGGTAAACTCTTCTATCTTTGATACTGTAGAATCCACATTAGTGCATATTTATTTATTTTAAACTTATTCTTTGAGAATTTTACAAGTTCATACAATGAAACATGATCATATTCATATCACATATCTCCCTTCTTTTCCTCCTAGATGTCCATACACAACCTCTCAATTTCCTGTCTTTTTAAAAATATAATCCCCCGAATCAAATTTGTGTTGTCCGGATGTACACGACCTTGGAGCCATTTACTGAAGCATGAACAACCTACCAGTGGAGTCACGTCAGCAGAGAAGAATGATTTTCCTTCCTTCATCACCTATCAATGGCCAATAGCTTCTTAGTTTTGGATAGGGTCTTGGGAGCTCCTTGCAGGTCCATACTGGAGTTGTGGTTGGGTTGATCTTATGTAGACCTCATACAGGTAATAATGGCTGCTGTGAGTTCCTGAATGCAATTGCCATGTCATAATGCAGAAGACAGCACTTCACAGTGCCCATCCTCTATGCTCTCACATTTGTTCTGTCTACTCATGCATGTTCTGTCTACTTCCATGATGCTCTCCGAGTCTTAGCAAGCGTGTGATAAAGATATCTGATTTTTATGAGCATAAACGTGTTGTATTTGAGTGCTATAAGTAAATACACATTAGTGTTAATTTTTGTGTCATTTACATACTATATTTAGACCCAATATGTATCTTTGTCTGCTAAAGAAATGTTACATCTTTAGTTCATGTAACTGAAGATCTTTTCTTTTTCTTTTTTTTAATTAAGGATTTCTTTAATTCATTTTATATACTAACCCCAGATCCATCTCTCTTCCCTCCTCTCACTACACCCCAGTCTTCCCCCCTCAACCCACCCCCCATTCCCTATTCCAAAAAGGTAAGGCCTCCCATGGGGAGTCAGAAAAGCCTGGAACATTCAGTTGAGGCAGGTCCAAGCCCCTTCCCCTGCGTCAAGGCTGTGCAAGGGGTCCCACCATAGGTAATGGACTCCAAAAAGTCAGCTCATGCGCCAGGGATAGATCCTGATCCTACCAGCCAGGGGGCCCCTTAAGCAGATCAAGCTACACAACTGTCTTGCCTATGCAGAGGGCCTAGTCTGGTCCCATGAAGGCTCCACAGCTGTTGGTCTAAAGTTCATGAGTTCCCACTAGCTTAGTTTGGTTGTCTCTATAGGTTTTTCCATCATGATCTTGATGCCACTTGCTCAGAATCCCTCTTCCCTTTCTTCAGCTGTACTCCTAGAGCTCAGCCTGGTGCTTGGCTGTGGATCTCTGCATCTGCTTTCATCAGTTACTGGATGAAGGCTCTATGATGACAGTTAGGGTATTCACCAATCTGATTACCGGGGTAAGCCAGTTCAGGCACACTCTCTACTATTGCTAGTAACCTAAGCTTGGGCCATCCTTGTGGATTCCTGGAAATTTCCCCAGCACCAGGTTTCTCCCTATCCTGATGATGTCTCTCTCTATCAAGACATCTCTTTCATTGCTCTCCCTCGCTACCCCTGTTGCAGCTCGACCATCCCATTCCCTTATGTTCTCATCCCCCATCTCCTACCCTCTATTACCCCCTTATGCCCAGTTTACTCAGGGGATCTCATCTATTTCCCCTTCCCAGGGCGATCCATGTGTCCCTCTTAGGGTCATCCTTGTGAAGTAGCTTCTCTGGAGCTGTGGGCTGTAGTCTGGCTATTCTTTGCTTTACATCTAATATCCACTTATAAGTGATTACATATCATGTATATCTTTCTGAGTCTGGGTTACCTCACTCTTTTATCTCAAGCTATGCTATAGAGCTATACTAATAAGAACAGCTTGGTATTGGCATAAAAACTGACATGTGGACCAATGGAATCAAATCAAAGATGCTGACATTAATCCACACACCTATGAACACCTGATTTTTGACAAAGAAGCCAAAACTGTACAATGTAAAAAGAAAGCATCTTCAACAAATGGTGCTGGCATAACTGGATGTCAACATGTAGAAGACTACAAATATATCCATACCTATCACCATGCACAAAACTCAAGTCCAAGTGGATCAAAGACCTTAACATAAATCTCATTACACTGAACCTGATAGAAGAGAAAGTAGGAAGTAGCCTTGAATGCATTGGCACAGGAGACCACTTCCTAAATATAACACCAGTAGCACAGGCACTGAGAGCAACAATTAATAAATGGGACCTCTTGAAACAGAGAAGCTTCTGTAACGCAAAGGACATTGTAAATAAGACAAAATGACAGCCTACAGAATGGGAAAAGATCTTCACCAACTCCATATCTGACAGAGGGCTCATCTCCAAAATATATAAAGAACCTAAGAAACTAGATATCAACACACCAAAAAATCCAATTAAAAAAAAGGCTACAGAGCTAAACAGAGAATTCTTAACGGAAGAATCTCAAATGGCTGAAAGACATTTAAGAAATTGCTCAATGTCCTTAGTCAACAGGCAAATACAGTCAAAATGACTCTGAGTTACCATTCTTACACCTGTTAGAATGGCTAAGATCAAAAACACTGATGACAGTTTATGTTGGAGAGAATATGGAGCAAGGGGAACACATTTCCACTGTTGTTGGGAGTGGAAACTTATATAGTCACTTTGGAAATCAGTATGGTGGTTTCTCAGAAAATTGGGAATCATTCTACCTCAAGACCCTGTGAAACCACTCTCGGGCATACACCTAAGGAATGCTCAATCATACCAGAAGGACACTTGCTCAACTATGTTCATAGCAGCATTATTCATAATAACCAGAACCTGGAAAGAACTTAGATGCCCCTTCTGAAGGATGGGTAAAGAAATTGTGGTACATCTACACAATGGAGTACTACTCAGCAGTGATAATACAATGATATCATGATATTTGCAGGCAAATGGATGAAGATCTTTTCAAACCCTGAGGGAATCAAATCTACAAACTATATTCTATGAACTTCCAAAACAGCACAATGACTGAGAAGAACACCACCTCCATCCCACCACATGCCACATGTTTAATGTGAGGAAAGTGGAGTTCTGAGAGAGTACAATTGTTAAATTGTTCAATTGTCCTACCCCATCCCCTTCCCTTTCTTCTTGTTCCACCTGCTTCTCATCTTCTTTCTCATCCTCATTCTTTTGTGAACAGGACTGAACACAGGGCCTTGAGTGATGTCTAAATCTCCTGCACCAATACACTTTTCATTTAACAACATCAAGAACTGCAACAGTCTTTTTGCTGTGTGCATCTAAGGATCAACCTTGTTCAAATATTTAATTTTACAGAACAACTAGTAGATATCGATAAAAGTAATGTGGCTCCCTTAAAGTTAGGGTTTTTATGTGAACGCGCTCCTGGCTCTTTGTGATCTTATGCAAATCACTTCAGCTTTTTGACTCTCGGTTGATATCTGTCACATGAAAGGTTTTGACTATGAACTTTCTGTTCCTTCACATTGTCAGTTTATATAGTGCATGTTGTTTCAAGGCCAAATGAAGAGGAGAGTCATTGCCAGATTTCTTTTGATCCTTTGTCCTTGTCCATACGCAGCACTGAGCTAGGCTGCTTCATCCCTGTTCTCGATGGATGTACACTTTATGTGCATTTGTCTATATCTACAGCAGTGGTTCTCAACCTGTGGGTTACAACCTCTTTGAGGATAAAATGACCCTTTTACAGGGGTCATGTATCAGATATTCTGTATATCAGATATATACATAACATTATTGTCATAACAGTAGCAAAATTACAGTTAAGAATGAAAATAATTTTTTTTGGTTGTGGGTCCCAACACGAGGAACTCTATTAAGGGTCACAGCATTAGGAAGGTTGAGAAGTACTGGTCTACAGGGTTGTGAGAGGAGAAGGTGCTGTGATGAAAGCTACTAGACTTCAGATCCAATCTTTTAATATTTCTTTGGTGGAGAGTCTTACATTATATCTTACCTACAAATGTAAATGTTAGCATGTTATTTGGTGTGATGCTTAATGGAAGTACTTAATTAAAACTGCTGCTACAGAGTATGGTGATATTGTGTTCCCCAATATATTGTGCACCCTAATAAATTTATCTGGGGTCAGAGAACAGAACAGCTACTAGATATAGAGGTCAGAAAATGATGGCACTCACACCTTTAATCCTAGCATTCGGAAGGCAGAGATCCATCTGGATCTCTGAGTTCAAAGCCACACTGGAAACAGCCAGGCATGGTGACACATGCCTTTAATCCCAGGAAGTGATGTCAGAAAGCAGAAAGGTATTTAAAGCGTGAGGACCAGGAACTAGAGCTGGTTAAGCTTTCAGGCTTTTGAGATCAGTTCAGCTGAGAGGTATCCAGTCTGAGGAAACAGACTCACCTGAGAATTGGCGAGGTGAGGGAGCTGTGGCTTGTTCTGTTTCTCTGATCTTCCAGCATTCACTCCAATACCTGGCTTCAGGTTTGTTTTTATTAATAAGAACTTCTAAGATTCATGTTACAACAGAGTAATCAGCCTTTAACTATTACTAAATTGTGTGCTTGCTTTGAATATGAATCGAGTTCCTTTGTCCTCTAGAGAGAAAATGTACAAAATGGTCATTCACTTACTGCACCTCCAGCTGCCACTTTGTTGTGGCTCATATGAAGCACATAAGCATATAGGTATGATCTATACCTGCCCATCCATCCAGATGTGTGCAGAGATAACTGTAATCTCTTCTCTACTTTTCTTTCTTTCTTTCTTTCTTTCTTTCTTTCTTTCTTTCTTTCTTTCTTTCTTTCTTTCTTTCTTTCTTTCTT
>CABHPQ010139394.1:14860-36929 GCA_902168405.1 Peromyscus aztecus | reverse complement strand
TCTCTCTCTCTCTCTCTCTCTCTCTCTCTCTCTCTCTCTCTCTCTCTCTGCTTCGCTTTGTTTAAAGATTACTTAAATACTTATGAGTACCGCATTTTAGAACCTACATATGCATTCTTTTAATGGCTGTTCTTGAAATAATATTTAGCTCTAACTTTTCCTGGCTCAAGAGTAGAGTTATTATCTCTAAGGTTGGGGAGATGGCCCAGTTCATAATATGTTTGCCATGCAAGCATGATGACCTAAGTTTGATCCTCAGCACCCACCTAAAAAAACAAACAATAGCAACAACAACAACAACAACAACAACAACAACAACAAAGAGACAGAGATTAGGAGAATCCTCAGGATTCACTGGCTACCAAGTCTAAATTGGCTAGGCTCCAGGTTCAGTGAGAAACTGTTTCAAAAAAACAAGAATGATTGTGGAAGACACTTGGCACCAAACTCCGATTTCACCTCCACAGTGTACCTGCAGACAGACAGACACATGCACACACACACACACACTCATACTAATATTACACTTTGAGTGGAACACAAAAGCATAGCAGCCAGACTGGAAGCAACTCCAAGCGACTGGATATTGGAACAAACAGTGGGTGGAATCTATATGACAGAACTCTGGCCACAGTCTAAGGCAACCAGTCCTAGAAACCAAAGTTCTGGAATAATCTGCTTAGAATGTGAAGGGGATCAACCCACAGATCTAAAGCTGCAAGATCTCCATGATACAGGATATCCAAGAGGAGTTCCAGTGAGAGTCCATTATCGGTGGTGTAGCAGAAATCAGAGGTCTCCAGCCAGACCAATGACTCGTGGCAATGAACACTTGCAAGTAAACATGATCGGACCAAAGGGTAAACCGTGTGTCTCAATGTCACACTACAACTTTCACAAGATTCTTCTTTTGTTATTTTATTTTATTTTTGTTTTTGCTTTTGTTTTGTTTCTTTACTTTGTTTGGCTTTTGGTTTTTCTTTTTAAATTTGGTTTTGATTTTGGGGTGAGGGTTGCAAGGGCAGAGGGCAGATGCGAGGGGACAGGGAGATAAGTGGGATAGGAATGCATGATGTGAAATCCACAAAGAATTAATAAAAGTAAAAAAAAAAAAAAAAAAAGAAAGAAAAAAGAAAATCTGCTCGGAGCAGCCAGGACCTGCTAACACCCTATTGTCTGCCCCACTTCCTACTTGGGTCCGAACAAAAAGTGCAAAAGTTATACCTAGATGCTGCCTGGTCACTTTCCAGTTTCTTATTCAAGTTTTGTTTTCTTCCTCAGTTCTCCTCCTCCTCTTCCAATTGAAAGCTGACCCAGTCCGGTCTAAAGGGAGCCCTAACCCCCATTCCATCCCATCTTCTGACTTTCCTTCCCAGGCTCTTTGCTGTTTGCTCAAGTACTTCTTTAAAACATTAAATTTGCATTATCAGTGTAAAAATAAGTCAATTTCATAAGGTACTTCCATACATGTCCTTATAACTGTTCTATTCATACCCTCTCCCGACTCCCACCACGGCCCCCAGCCTCGAATTCACACTCCCTTTTACTTTCATGTGAAGTCCCATGCATCCCATCAGCCCTTCCCTCCCTCTCATGGTATTCTTTTCTATCCTATACTTATGTATACATACTGTGGTGGTTTGAAAGAAAATGGTCCCCAAAGGGAGTGGCACTATTATGAGGTGTGGCTTTGTTGGAGTAGGTGGTCTTGTTGGAGGAGGAAGTGTGCCACTGTGGGGGTGGGCTTTAAGGTCTCCTATATGCTCAAGATACCACCCAGTGTCTCAGTTCACTTTCTGTTGCCAGCAAATCAAGATGTAGGACTCTCAGCTGCAGCACCATGTCTGTCTGCACACTACCACGTTGCACCATGATGATAATGGACTAAACCTTGGAAAGTGTGAGCCGCCCCAATGAAATGTTTTCCTTTGTGAGAGCTGCTGTGGTCATGGTGTCTCTTCACAGCAACAGACACCCTAGCTAAGACACATACACACATAGATGCAAACCTTAATCTGGACTCCGCCTATGCAGTGATAACTTGTCTGAGTCTTGCTTGTTTTGCTTAACTTCATCTCCAGCTCTATCACCTTTGAAAAACCCCAAACTGCCCATTTGAAGTTGCTACAGCCTAGATGAAGCAAAACAAAGACAAATCTGAATTGACTCAAGGAACAAACACGTCCGTACACACAGCCACGTTTTTGTGAAAACCTGCATTGCATTGCATGGTTTAGCACCAAGCTATCCCAGAAGCACAAGCTGTTACCATAGCAACTGCTGAGGCGAGCAGTCAGGGACAGAAAGTAAGCAAAACACCAGCCTTTTATCAAGTTATTGCACCAGGTATGGTGGTATGGCAGAGGCAGGGAAATCTCTGTGAGTTGGGGACTAGGCTAGTCTACACAGTGAGAAGAGACTGTCTCAAACAAAATGAAAGGTCCCTGGATTTTCTTTACTAGGCACTTCTCTGAAACTGTATTAGACGTGGGAGCTCCACAGAGCTGACCCAGCAGTAGGTCAGCTTGTTGGTGTCACAGTGACAGAATGCATCTTTGATGGCCACACTCTAACCCTTTTATTTACTGTCCAGTGCTGGGGAGAATCCAGCGTGTTGCCCATATCTGGTGAGTGCTCTACCTGAGTGACAGGCCTATCTAACAGCTTAAACAATTACATTTTGTAAAAGTCAGTGGTTGCCAGGGGTTGGGGAAGTAAGTGCAGTTTGTAAGAATTCAATAAATCTTCCTGTTGTCAGGATTGTTCTGGATCTTGCCTCTGAAGAAGAGGGCAGATTAATATAAAATTGTTTAGAACTCAATATGGAGACCACTGGGGAATCTTGACAAAATGGACTATCACTATTAATTTCTTGATGGTGATATACTATAGTTTTATCAGACAGCACCAGGGGAAACTGGGCAAATGCTTTTTATAATTCTTACAATTGTATATGAATCTATAATTACCCCAATAACAAAAGGTTTTTTAAAAAGTAACTCAAAGGATTGAGACTAGGAGACAATGTTTTATAAATATACTGATCAATTTATTTTCTGTTATTCTTTGAAAAAACCTATTTTATGAATATGGACAGTTTGCCTGTATGCATGTCTGTGCACAACATGCATGCTGTATCTCCACGGAGCCCAGAGGTGGGCACTGGATCCCCTGGAATTGGATAGAGACAGTTGTGAACTTCCATGTGGGTGCAGGAAATCAAACCCATGTCCTCTGGAAGAGCAGCCAGTGCTCTTAATCATGGAGCCATCTCTGCAGCCTAACTATAATTCTTTTCACATATCTACAAGTTATATGAAAAAAAAAGTTGCCTAAAGAAATTTAAAATAGTTTTTGGCCACCAAGCCTCACTTCAATCCCTTTTTTTTTTTTTTTTTTGGTTTTTCGAGACAGGGTTTCTCTGTGTAGCTTTGTGCCTTTCCTGGAACTCACTTGGTAGCCCAGGCTGGCCTCGAACTCACAGAGATCCGCCTGGCTCTGCCTCCCGAGTGCTGGGATTAAAGGCGTGTGCCACCACCGCCCGGCTTAATCCCTGTCTTAATTAGGTTTCTATTGCTGTGATAAAACGCCATGATCAAAGGCAACTTGGAGAGCAAAGGGTTTATTTCACTTACACTTCGAGGTTCACAGTCTACCACTGAGGGAAGCTGGGGCAGGAACTCGAGGCAGGAATATGGATGAAGGAACTGATGAAGTCATGGAGGAGTGCTGCTTGATGGCTTGTTTGGCATGGTTTGCTCAGAATGCTTTTTCTCACACAACCCAGGAGCGCCTGCCCAGGACTGGCACTGCCACCTGGGAGCTGTATCTTCCTATACCAATCGCTAGTGAAGACAATGCCTTACAAACTTGCCTAAGGCATTCAGATGAAGTTATTTCTCAGTTGAGGTTCCTCTTCCCAAGTATTTCCTGTAGCTAGCGTTTTCCTGGTCCTGCCCAGCCCAGGGTCAGGACAACTCTCTCTCACCTGCCAGTCCCGCAGCTGCTCAAATCCAACCAAGTAAACACATAGAGACTTACATTTCTTATAAACTGTATGGCTATGGCAGGCTTCTTGTTATCGAGTTCTTCTATCTTAAATTAACCCATATCTATTAGTCTATAAGTTGCCACGTGGCTTGTGGCTTACCGGTATCTTAACATCTTCTCATGGTGGCAGCTGTCAGCGTCTCTCTGCCTCAGCCTTCCACTTCCCAGAATTCTCTTCTCTCCTTCTCCTGCCTATACTTCCTGCCTGGCTACTGGCCAATCAGTGTTTTATTTATTAACCAATCAGAGCAACACATTTAACATCCCACAGCAATCTTCAGCTTGTGTCAAGTTGACAAGACACTATCACACTCCCAAGTTATTATCTGACTTCCTCATGTATGCCATGGCATGAAGATTTATGCACTCACTAAATAAGAGTGTTAAAAATTCAAAAATAAAAGCTTTTAGTAAGTAAATTTTAATGATGCACCATATTTGTGACTTTTTAAAGCAAAGGGTAAAATAGTAGGTATTTTATAATAGCAATTTAGATTTGATGATTTATGAACTATGTTTAGAGTGAGGTTGACTTAGCTTATTTTGACCCAAGCTGCCAGCTTTGGGACCAATCAGCAGCATCCTGGGTAAACACGGTCACTGGGTAAACATGGGTGGGAGCTACTGGGTCAGGAAGCACACAGCAATTAGTAATGTTTCTGTTTATTAGATAAATAGGATAACATAAATTCAAGAACAACAGGAAAATAAAACATGACACTTTGATAGAAATTAGAGACGTTACACAATACCCTGTTTCTAATGTAAATATTTCAATAGGTTGAGATTTTTATTCACTAGCTAAATACAGCACATAAAACTCAAAATGCTAATTATTACTCTTTAACTAAATA
The DNA here is from genome assembly GCA_902168405.1 of Peromyscus aztecus. Lineage (NCBI taxonomy): Eukaryota > Metazoa > Chordata > Mammalia > Rodentia > Cricetidae > Peromyscus > Peromyscus aztecus. The sequence continues at coordinate 32,025 of CABHPQ010139394.1, read as the reverse complement.
TTCTAAAGAATAAATTGTTGGTGAAAACCCAACTTCCTTTAAATGAAACTACTGAGAGAAATCAAGCTTGTCAGAACTTTGGACTGTTCTGCAAATTTATCACAATAGTAATAAAATCTTCAGTAAGTAGTACATTAGCCATAACTCAAGTAACAAAATCACAAAGGAGTATCCTTCAATTCTTGATAATATCAATTTCTATGTGGCATTTTGTAAGTCTACAGACATGGAATAGGATAAACAGAAATAGCCATAAGTAAATACTTTTTATCTTATCAGGCTCTTACTTCTGTATTAAAACAGGATGCGGGATGGGGTACTGAATTTGATAGGGTTCAACATATCTATATTTTACAAAAATAAAGATTCTTGAAGAAAACAATGATGGCATATAATTTTACTTTTACAGTACCAATTTGTAACAAAACTATCACAAAAAAATAATGCTTTCAACAAAAACGTGCAGCTACATCAGTGACCAGAAAGTTTTAAACAAAATGTAGTGTTTCAAGTATTTCACTGTCCTGTGTTATGTGGAGACAAACCCATTCAGCCTTCAGGGTCTCAGTTAATCAGCTTTAGTTTCTTCATCGTTCTCCACCTGTCTTTTAACATGACACTTGTTCGGTTGTTGAACTTATAATGTGAGAGTATTTTAGCCCAATTTCCCTCTCCATATTTCCTTACACCACACTTCAAAAATCTGTCCTCTTCCCAAAGCCATGCCTGTTGAAAAGACATAAAAGTTACTCAAAGAAACATTCTTTAAAGAGAATAGATCTTTTATAAGTCAAAGCAATGCTCTGTTTCTTAAAAAGGAAAATTATTTTCCTATATTCTTTTATACATATCAACACACATACATATATGGTTTTATAAGATCTTACCATTACCCATGTAATATTACAGGGTAGTGTTACAGAAGCTTAGCCAGCTAAGATGGGACAGCTATACAGTAACAGTCTGTCTAACTTCAGACTCACTGAGATATCTCAAGCAGCTTTTATCTAACCCTTCACAGATCACTCCACATTTCTAAATAGAACTCATGACTGTTTAGTACTTCACTAATGAACTCCGTGAACATTCTTTCCCTGTGCTGGGGGAGGTACGAGCACGCACCCATGCACGCAAGTCTTCTGTAAGACAGACTTTCAAAAACACAACCACTCAATTTAAGCTGGGAGAAAATGCTAAAAAAATTTAAATAAAATCTAATACTTTGCATAGACAAAGTACTAACATTTTGTATTTGGGATAGGTGGCCAACTAATTCTTTTGGTGTGATAAAGAGGGTTTGAGTGTCTACACACTATTTGTACACTAATGCTCACTGCTGTACTATCCACAACACTAAAATGAGGAAGTTAGCCAGGTCCATCAATGAATGAAAGACTTTTCAGCATACAGTATGTGGGGAATATTATTTATTATTAAAAGGGAAATTCTGGCAACATGCTTTAGCCTTAAGAATAGTATGCTAAGTGAAATAACTTAGATATGAAAAGATAAGTACTAGGGCTAGAGAAATGGCTCAGTAATAAAATCACTTCTTGTTCTTCCAGATGACCTGAGTTCAGTTCCCAGCATCCACATGAGTTTATTAACTATCTGCAACTCAAGTTCTAGGGGATTCAATGCCCCCTTTTGACCTCTATGGTACCAGGTACACTTGTGGCACACATAGATACATGCAGGTAAACACTCACATAAAAATAACACATGTACTGAATGATTTCACTGATATGAAGTACCTAGAATGGCCAACCTCAGAGACAGACAGTAAAAAGGACAGTTATGAAGCATGGCAGAGAACGGGGAAAGGAAGAGTGTTTTAATGGGTCCAGAATTTGTTTTGAAAGTTACGGGTAGACTGTGGCGATCATATGAAAATATGAATATGCTTAATGCTACTACACTGTATACTTAAAAATGATTAAGACGTGTTGAAGAGATGGTTCAGGAGTTAAGAACATATTCCGTTCTTGCAAAGGATCTGGGTTTGGGTCCCAGAATTTAGATGGGTGGCTCACAACTGCTTGTAACTCCAGCTCAGGAGACCTGACACTTTGAGTTCTTTACTCACATGCATACCCCTACCCGAGAAACATACATAAATAAAAATGATAAGCCTTGCCGGGCGGTGGTGGCACACGCCTTTAATCCCAGCACTCGGGAGGCAGAGGCAGGCAGATCTCTGTGAGTTCGAGGCCAGCCTGGGCTACCAAGTGAGTTAGTTCCAGGAAAGGCGCAAAGCTACACAGAGAAACCCTGTCTCGAAAAACCAAAAAAAAAAAAAAAAAAAAAAAGATAAGCCTTAAAAATCTTAATAAAAAATGATACATTTGCCATTATGTATATTTTACTACAATTGAAAAAAAAATAAAATTCTTATTAGAAAATTCTGGTGTTAAAAAAAGGAAAATCAATGTGACCTGAAGACAGATAGGAGATGAAAACTATGTCACAGATGACTGAATACCAGAGAAACTGGCACTGACCATAGCCAAAACCCTTTCAGGTTTGTATGCTACTCTAAGACTGTGTCTTCTACTTTGTACCTTCACAATGACATAATTTATAGTAAAAGAAAAGCTTATTATAATAATTCACACTATGTAATGTGTGGAGGATATACTTTTGAAAGGCATTTACTTTTTTCCTTAATGGACTAAGTTTATAAAAGGATCTACAAATTTTAATGAGGCAGGCTCAAGTACTTTTGTCTAACAGATAAGAAAAAAAGCTATCCAAGTAGAAATTGAGTAATTTAAATAAAAAAATAACAACTGAAAGCTCCAATACAACATAAAATGAAGTGTGTCAGCCAGCTCCTGAAAAGAGTTCTCTATCACAAGGTCAACAGTGGATAGCCGAAATTTAAAAACAGATGTTGGCCGTGTCCACATAACTTCTTTTGGCAAAGGAAACAGTGGCATAATCAATACCCATATATTCTGTAGATCATACGGTTGATACTTTCCTGACAAGACAAAAACTGTTCTCTCATAGTTATCTATAAATGACACCTGTGCTCTATCCTCAATTACAACTGGGAAAGATTGTGTGAGGCAGAGATTTCTGGTTTCCAGTCTGATAAGCAAAGCACTTGGAAATTATCATCCTATCCACAATGGGGGAAATCAGAACAACCTGAAAACTAGTCTTCTTATATCCATCAGAGAACTAGTCAAGGGGCAGACAGAAGAGAAGCAAAGGAATTACTGAAAGCTAGTTGTGGTGGATGACTGTAAATCCCAGTACTAGTGAGGTAAAGAAAGGAGAAGCAGGGATTCAAGGGCGGCCTTGGCTACATAAAGAGTCTGAGGTCAGCCTGAGCTACATGATAGCACATTTCAAATTAAAAATAATAAATACCCAATTGAGGAGCAGATGAGTGTGACCTGTGACCTGCCTGCCAGCTGGACTATACCCACCCCCTAGATTCTGTTCCCCCAAGACCACTTCACAGCCCAACCCCTCCCACCTCACCATCCTCCCTGTGGCCAGCCTTTACCCACAACTCCAACAGAGTCCTGGACCATACCCAGGTACAGTCCACACCAGTCTAAAGAACAGGTGAGTGACCTGCCTCCCAGCCAAGCTGCCACATTCCCCAGAGCCTGATCCCTGGGACACATCCCCTGGCCCTCCCCCTTGCCCATAGCCCTGATAGCTTTACAGGAGGCTGGGATGGTCCTAGGGACCTCCAGATAAGACACCACCCACTGTCCGCTAACATGCCCTAAGCCCACCCAACAAACCCATACTATACTGTACCCTGTCCACTGGGCTCCATATTGTGGCCTACAACTTTGAAGGAAGACTTTGGCTTTACCAGAGGTCAGGTCAGATCTAGGGACCCAAGGCTCCCAAAACCCTGACAGAGACACCCTATTGGACCTGAAGACTCACTAGTCACTAGAACTTTGGCCATTTAGGTTAGAAGACCAGAGACAAAAGAGAAACAAACAAACAAACAAAAAACCCACTCATCTAATGAAGACAAATGCAGGAATCAACACCAAGACCTATAACCACCCCAAATCCAGATGCCTAAATGCCAATGTAAGAACACAATCAATAACAGAAAGGGCAATAGGCATCACCAGAGCCTAGCTATACAACAACAGCAAGACCTGAACAGTCCAATGCAGCTAACACACAAGAAAAAAAACTTAAAAACGACTTTATGAAGACAGGGGTCACTATAGGGGATATGGAAAAAAAACCCTTAAAGAAATTGAGAAAAAGACAAACAAAAAATTGAAGGAAATCAATAAATCCCTTAAAGAATGCCAAGAAAGCCAAGAAAAAATAAACAAACAAGCAAACAACAACAAAACAGGTGAAGGAAATGGTTCAAGACCTGAAAATGGAAATGAAAGCAATAATGAAAACACAAACTTAAGGAATTCTGGAAATGGAAAATCTGGGCAATCGAACAGGAACTATAAATGCAAGCATCACCAACAGAATACAAGAGATGAAACAGAGAATCTCAGGCACTGAAGATAAGATAGAGGAAATAGATTCATTGGTCAAAGAAACTGTTAAATCTAAAAAAATTCCCAACACAAAATATCCAGGAAATTTGGGACACTATGAAAAGACCAAACCTAAGAATGATAGGAATGGAAGGAGAATCCCAGCTCAAAAACCCAGAAAATATATTCAATAATATCATAGAAGAAAATTTTCTCAACCTAAAGGACATGTCTATAAAGGTACAAGAATCTTACAGAACACCAATTAGACTGGACCAGAAAAAAAATCGCCTCACTACATAATAATCAAAACACTAAACATACAGAATAAAGAAAAAGTATTAAAAGCTGCAAATGAAAAAGGTCAATTAACATATAAAGGCAGTCTATCAGAATTACACCCAACTTCTCAATGGAGACTCTAAACGCCAGAAGAGTCTGGACAGATGTCTTACAGACAGACCCTAAAAGGCCACAGATGCCAGCCCAGACTACCATATCCAGCCAAACTTTCAGTCACCATAGATGGGAGAAAATAGGATACTATATGACAAAGTCAAATTTAAACAGTATCTATTCACAAATCCAGACCTACAAAAAGGTACTGGAAGAAAAACTCCAACCTAAGGAAGTTAGCTACACCTACGAAAACACAGCAATAGATAAACCAAACACCAGCAAAACCCAAAGAAGGGAAACACGAACACACGAACACACACACACACACACACCACACCACCATCACCACCACCAACCACCACCACCACCACCACCACCAATAGGAATTAACAATCACTGGTCATTAACATCTCTCAGTATCAATGGACTCAATTCACCAATAAAAAGATACAGGCTAACAGAATAGATACAAGAACAGTATCCATCCTTCTGCTGCATACAAGAAAACGTATCAAAGATAGACACTACCTCAAAGATAGATACTACCTCAGAGTAAAGAGTTGGAAAAAGATTTTCCACTCAAACAGAACTAAGAAGCAAGCTGGTGTAGCTATTCTAGTATCTAAAAAAATAGACTTCAAAGAAAAATTAATCAAAAGAGATGTAGAAGGACATTTCATACTCAAAGTAAAAATCTGAATATTTATGCTGCCAAATGTATTTTTGGAGCACCTACATTTGTAAAAGAAACATTACTAAAGCTTAATTTACATATTGAACTCCACACATTAATAGTGGGAGACTTCCAACATTCCACTCTCACCAATGGACAGGTTGTCCAGATAGAAACTAAACAGAGAAATAATGGACATTATGACTCAAATGGATCTAACAGATATCTACAGAATATTTCACCCAAACACCAAAGAATATTCTTCTCAGTACCTCATGGAATCTTCTCCAAAACTGACCATATACTCTGTCACAAAGCAAGTCTCAACAGGTACAAAAAAACTGGAATAACCCCCCGTATCTTATTGGATCACCATGGGTTAGAATTCAACAAGCCAGGCAGTGGCGCACGCCTTTAATCCCAGCACTTGGGAGGCAGAGGCAGGCGGATCTCTGTGAGTTCGAGGCCAGCCTGGACTACAGAGTGAGTTCCAGGAAAGGCGCAAAGCTACACAGAGAAACCTTGTCTCGAAACACCCCCCCCCCCCCCCCCCAAAACAAAAAAAAAAAAAAAAACAAACTATAGAAAGCCTAAAAACACACGGAAATGGAACAACTCTCAACTGAACTACCACTGGGTCAAGGAAGAAATAAAGAAATTGGAGACTCCCTAGAATTCAGTGAAAATGAATGCACAACACACCCAACCTTATGGAACAGAGTGAAAGGACTGTCTAAAAGGCAAGTTTCCCTTTTCTAAATGGAAAGTTCACATTAGTAAGTGCCTGCATAAAGAATTTGGAGAAATCTCATAATAGCTACTTAACAGCACACCTGAAAGCTCTAGAACAAAAAGAAGCAAACTCACACAAGAGGAGTAGATAGCAGGAAAAAATGAAACTGAGGGCCAAAATCAATAAAGTAGAAATAAAGAGAACAATACAAAGAATCAATGAAACAAAGAGTTCTTTGAGAAAATCAACAAGATAGACAAGCTAACTAAAAAGCAGATGGAGAATATCTTAACTAACAACATCAGAAATGAAAAGGGGGACTTAACAACAATGAGGAAATTCAGAATCATTAGGTCATATTTCAAAAACCTGGAATTCACAAATTTGGAAAACCTAAAAGAAATGGACAAACTTCTTGATAGATACCACATACCAAAATTAAATCAAGATTGAGGGGCCAGGCAGTGGTGGCATACACCTTTAATCCCAGCACTTGGGAGGCACAGGCAGGAGGATCTCTCAGTTCAAGGCTAGTCTGGTCTACAGAGCGAGTTCCAGGGCAGCCAGGGCTACACAGAGAAACCCTGTCTTAAAACAAAACAAAAAGCCCCTGATCAAATGGTGTATTTTCAACTTTGTGTGTAGTTTTCAAATGCATAAGAACCTTAAAGTTAGACCTTTTAGGAAAAGGAGTATAAACACTTACTTTAATATTTATAAATATTATTCAAATATAGCGAAAAATACCTGTCTTTTCTTACGCTTGTGTTTTTCATCAGTGTCTGGCTGATTCTTTGAACTACATAATCTATTGCTTCTAATGGTTCTTCTGTTTTCTTCTGTCGTTATTTCACCTATGAATAAAAACACTAACATTAATACTGCTTCACATTAGAAGAAAGGGTGGACTTTCCAACAGGTTACCATGAAATTCCTGTTTACTTTAGCTACTCTAAGAAAATGAGCTCTATATGTTGAATTCTTTTTCCTTCAAACCTGGAATCCATTTGACTAACACAGAAGTGTCTTCTCACCTCTAGGAACATATCTAATCACCTGCGTATAGAAGGAAAAGTATCCTTTTGGTATAGGATCACTGAAGTCTTTTTATTATACTTAATAACAGAATACATACTGTTCTCTCTTCTCAGATATACATCAACAACAACCACCAGGACAAACCAACAGTAGGATACACCATAAAGAAACAAAATCCTTTAAGGGACTGGTAAGAGGATTCAGCCAGTAACGTTCTTAGTGTACAGTTTGGTTATCCAAGTCCTATCCCTGGCGGAAGGAGACAATCACCTCCTGAAAGTTGTCCTCTGACAACTGGCACTTGGGAGGCCACAGCAGAGAGTAGTTTTGTCTACTACAAACTATTCTCAGACCACAATAGAATTAAACGTGAACTCAATAACAGAAAGATATTTAGAATATCCTTCAATTATTTGGAGATTAGAAAACTATTTAGAATATCCTTCAGTTATTTGGAGATTACATAAGCAAGTTCAAAGTGAAAAATCACTTTAATTAAACCAAAACCAAAAGCAGTAATTAAGGAGGGATGCCTGGCACTCAGCACATGTCCTAGGAAAACCTGGTCAGGGAAGAGAGAAAAGTAACTCACACACAAAGGTGGGAGAAGTCATGTTAATGTCAGACTCTGACACAGTAGCAACTCAAAATCAATCTGTTTGCTAAGCTGTGACCAGAAAGTATTTCTAAAGAGTATTATATACTTAGACAAAAAGTTTTAAAGATACACAAAGGGCAGTAGATAGTCTTCAGCATGTAAGAATTTAGAAAGTACAGACTTAAAAAACATTTTTAGACAAATAGGAAATAAAATGAAGATGCAAAGAAAAGGGAATCCCAATTAAAGGATTCATGGAGAATCAATTTAAATCAATAAGGTAGAATTTCATAGGAATTGTATCAAGAAAACAATGCTACAAACCCTGGTTATATAAAACATAAAAACTAGGCATGGTATCCCACACATGTAAACTCTGGAGGCCAAGTAAGAAGATCATGAGTTTGAGATAAGAATAGACTACACTGCTAGACTCTAAACTGAACAAAATCACTCTAATTTTGTTAGTTTGACTCCAAACCAAGTAAAAACAGCTAACTAAGAAAAACAAAAGATTGGCTTTTGGGGAGAGACTTTTGCTTAAATCATTCTACACTCTAAAGCTTAATTTATACGTACAGACACAAATAGAGCCAACCATTAAAGCACTTCATATTCTTTATTCAAACTTAAAAAATTATAATCATTTATTTATGAGTGGGCATGTGCATGTGTATCTGTGGAGATCAGAGGGCAACACGGAAGAGTGGCATATATTTTATTCAGGTATGTATTATAGTGCAGCTGGCAATGATTCAATATTAATGAGCCAACACCACCATATCTTTAAATAGAACAAACATAAAACAAGATTGTGTATTGATTAGTTGATAAAAATTTTATTGAAGATCGAGGAACCTAACCTTTTGTATTTTCCCTAGAAGTACAAATTCCAAATTCACTTATTCAGTGTTAATCATGAGCTTTGATTCCATTCATAGCTCAAAAAAGTCTGAAGTTGCTGAATACAGTTAAGCAGAAAACCAATGCTACTCCCACACCATCAACAAGAGCTCACTTTCTAAAGTCGGCTTTTGGTCTTCTGAGGGGCCTTTTGTGCTGTGTGGTAAGGTGAACCGCTAGAGCACTTGTCTCTACTTCTAAAACTATAGTAACAGTACTCACTTTGAAGATTTCTCATTCTTGCTTCTTTCTTATTAAAATCTGGTCGACTGCTTTCATGTTTCAATTTAGATATGACGTTCTTGTGAGACCTAAATAAAAACAAGAGAGTTAGTGATTAATTCCAGAGTCTAGTGAAGGCACAGAAGGAAATGACTTGTCACCTTTGCTATAGGATCTTCCACACTGGCCTGCTTCTCTTGGTGCTCTTCTTATCTATCAACCCATATTAAGTTTTAATATTCCTATTGTCAAACTTCCCTTTATTTCATCTTTTTATGGTTCATCTACTCAGAAATCAAGATTCTATTAGTTATCCAAATAGATTGAGGATGAAAAACAAGACAAAAACAAAAGAACTCCCAAACCCTCCTCAAATTGCAAAGAATTTATTTTCCTTCTCTCCTTTGGCTTCTAAAATCATTTTCTGCAGAATTTTCAAAATTCCTTCATTTGATGGTAGATCACCAAACTTTTCATCTCCCAAGACTTTTTTTTTTTTTTTAAGGCAAGTTTATACTGGAAATAATGGATGTGGCATATTTTTTTAACAGCCTTGCGAAGATAGCATTATTTATTTATTTATTTATCTATCTATCTATCTATCTATCTATCTATCTATCTATTTATTTATCTATTTATTTATTCATTCATTTATTTATTTATTTATTTGGTTTTTCGAGACAGGGTTTCTCTGTGTAGCTTTGCGCCTTTCCTGGAACTCACTTGGTAGCCCAGGCTGGCCTCGAACTCACAGAGATCCACTGGCTCTGCCTTCCGAGTGCTGGGATTAAAGGCGAGCGCCGCCGCCCGGCGCATTATTTTTATTTTATATAGAAGCAACTTAGAACCTAAAAAGCAGTGTGCCTGAACTTTATAGGTATGTTAGCCCCACCTAAAATGTAGACATCTTAGCTATACTTTTATCCACGAAAACACTCTGCAATGAGCAAATTCTTTCTCACCTTTCTTCTCTCCTAAAATGTTCTATTGTATTGTATTGTATTCTCTAGAATGCTACTCTCAAACTCTTCACCTCTAAGTCTAGCCCACACCCCCATCCCTGCTCCACCTTGGGACAATATTTTTCTCCTTTTGACCTTTTCAAGAAGAGAATAATAGCTTACTCTTCAACTTCCTAGAAGTCACAGGGTTCCAATGATGGGCCTCCACACTGTTTTTTACAGTGCAGGGGACTGCATCGAGGTCCTTACATATGCTAAGCAAGGGCTCTATCACTGAGCTCTCTCACCAGCTCCAATAGTTTTTATTTCCTAATGAATGCTACTCCTGCTTCCACAGAAATCTCAGCTACTCAGGAATGCTACAGATACCACCTGCTGTCATTCTTCATTGCTAGTCACCATCCTTTCAAGAACTTCCCATCATTTATATATCTTTCTTTTACCTGAGAGGTGTGATTAAGAATTATTTCAAAGCCGGGCGGTGGTGGCGCACTCCTTCAATCCCAGCACTCGGGAGGCAGAGGCAGGCGATCTCTGTGAGTTGGAGGCCAGCTTGGTCTACAAAGCAAGTTCCAGGACAGGCACCAAAGCTACACAGAGAAACCCTGTCTCGAAAAACCAAAAAACCAAAATTATTCAAGTCAGGCATGGTGGTGCAAGCCTGTAATCTTAGCACTAAGAGGCTGAGGCAGGATGATCAATGCAAGTTTGTAGCCAGCATAGACATTACACTAAGTTCCAGACTAGCCAGGGCTGCACATTGAGACCATGTTCCCTCTCCTCCCCAGATATATATAATCTAATACAGTGTTTTTATGGACAAATCATATAACATCTTGGATTCTTAAATCCTAGTCACCAATCCTTTCCACACTAAATTAGCCAACTCCTCCCATATATTCACTCAGCAACCCAACTGATATTTCTGAAATCATTTACATAGACTTTCTGCTCTTAGGATATTTTAGATTGTCTCGCACAGCATTTATAGTAGATCAGAAAGTTTTTCCAAATAATTTTATATAATTGGAATATGGGACACACATAAGAAAATGTAGTTTCTAGTCCTTTCCTGTGAGCCTTTGTTATAATGATAGAATACCAGAATAAGCTCACATGCTCCCATCTCTGTTAGTCTAATAATCTATTGGAAACTATGCAAAACAACCCTAGATCCCATATCAAAGTCTTTATAGCTAGAAATTCTAAGACATTTCAGGGTCTTGAATATCTGTTGAGTTAAAGAGGACTCTGAGCTGTATTTAATTATGCCAATTATAACATATTTAAATCTACATGAATTGCTTCATCAATGATTTTAGGAACAAAGAAAAATATCACTTTACCTTATTACGGATACTGTATCCACTAAAGATTCAGTTTCTGTAGACTGTTGGCCATTAACACTTTAAAAGAAAAATAAGATTCTAAGAATATATACAAATTAAACTTTGTGTAAGAAAAGTACCTTGCATAGTCAAGACTATTTCAATCCACAAGAAACATCTTGGATTAAGGACTTACGGAGTCCATTAAAAGGTGGCCACTTTTTGCTCAGATGTGCTTAAGAAGTACAAATCAAACTTTCCAAAACACAAGTTAAGCATAGTTAGTACTGCAACCAAGAATTTATCATGTTTTTCTTTAGAAAACTCCTATTCCATGAAGTTCTCTTTTAACAGCTTTACTGAGTACAACTGATACATGAAAAACACGAACAGTGTTTAATGTATGTAATTTGATGGGTTCAAGTTTATTTTCTTGTCTTCCTAATCTGTCTCAAATTGAACTTCTGGAGGATGTGGCAGTAGGTGGGAAGTGAGACAATGTCTTATGGAACCCAGACCAGACTCAAACTCATGCCCCTCCTGCTTTACTCTTCCAAGGGCTCTAGCACCAATCCATGCACCACTACACCCACTGAACTCGATTCTTCCTTGGTTAGCTTTCAGAATGGTTTTGATATTTGCTTGATTACCAATTTCAATCCTGTCTCTAGTTTTGACTTTCCTTTCCATAATTAGTACTCAGTTAACTTTTTAATGCGTTTCTGGTAAGGAGCCAGGCACGATGGATACTGAACCAATTAAGATGTTCAAAGTTAATCAGGCTCCTTCAACAAAGTCTGGGGTATAAGCCAGTGGGTAGAATGTTTGCCTAGAATGTATAAAGCTCTAGGTTTGATAAAACACACAGACACACACACAGACACACAGACACACACACACACACACACACACACACACACACACACACACACACACACACACACGAAAAAACAAACCCAAAGCAAATAAAACACTAATAATAAAAAAATCTTCAAAGAATTCTTAGTATTGATAAACAGATAATTTATTGCCAAAGTTAAGGTTTATCATGGATACATGATTTGATACCTTGTACTGTGGGAGCACATACCTAACAATTCTAATCAGAGAGCTGGGCAAAATTTCACATAGGTGATCTTTGAAGGAGACTTTGAATAGAAAATATGAGCTTACCTAGAAGAGAATAAAAAGAAGGGAACCCAGGAAAGGAGGAACCAAGAACTTTTCTAAGAACAAAAGATAGTATTTTAAGATCACAGAACTCTGTTCTGTGTTGCTAGATAGTATAAGGCAGGTGGGCAAAGGGGAGTTAATGTTAAAGTCCTCTGCAAAAACAACAAAGACAGCAAAATCTGAAAAACATCGTGTGGTGATAGTGGGTTCCCCAAAATATCGTGCACCCTAATAAACTTATCTGGGGTCAGAGAACAGAACAGCCACTAGATATAGAGGCCAGAAAATGGTGGCACACACGCCTTTAATCCTAGCATTCCAGAGGCAGATATCCGTGTGGATCTCTGTGAGTTCAAGGCCACACTGGAAACAGTCAGGCGTGGTAACAAGAGTCTTTAATTCCAGGAAGTGATGGCAGAAAGCAGAAAGGTATATAAGGCATGAAAACCAGGAACTAGGCTGGTTAAGCTTTTAGGCTTCTGAGCAACAAACAGTTCAGCTGAGATTCATTCTAGATGAGGACTCAGAGGCTTCCAGTCTGAGGAAATAGGATCAGCTGAGGAACTGGTGAGGTGAGGAAGCTGTGGCTTGTTCTGCTTCTCTGATCTTCCAGCACTCACCCCAATAACTGGCCTTGGGTTTGTTTTTATTAATAAGAACTTTTAAGATTCGTGCTACAACACCCTTTCTTTCCTTGTTTTCGATTTAAAGATTTATTTCCATTTATGTGCATGAGTGCTGTGCCTGCATATGCATGTGTTCTGTGTGGGACAGTGAGAAGAGGGTACTGGAGTTACAGATAGTAGTTAATGGGCACCAAACCTGGGTGCTCTAAAAGAGCAGCAAATGCTCTTAACTGCTGAACCACTACTCCAGCCCTGGCAAAGTTCTTTTTTCCCCCTTCTCATGCATTTGACAGAGTCTTGCTGTATAAGTAGTCTATGTTGGCTCTAAACTCAAGAGCCTCTTGCTCCAGCCTCCCAAGTGTTGGGATTATAAGTATGGGGAAACATGCTTACCTTAGAAATTTTTTCTTTCCATATAATTTCACAGATAGAATATTGTTCTGACAAGCTGGGTGACGTGGTATACACCTGTGATTCTAGCACTTGAGGTGAAGGTAGGTGGATCAAAGTTCAAGGTCACCCTCTGATACACCACCACTTCTGTGCTTTGTGGTCAATTAAGTAAATAAGGGTTACTTGAATCCAGGTACCACAAGAATGCAAATGTCACCTGCTAACTCAGATAACTGAAATGAGTGTGGGAAGGCTGCAAATGCAGCAGATATCCTGGCCAAAGTATGATTTACATTACTCAACGGTTAAAAAACATACAATCATGAAACGCTAGAGCTAGATCAAAAAATCATCCTGAGTGAGGTCATTCAGACCCAGATAGATAAATACACATACTCACTTATATAAGGATGTTAGCTGTTAAGTCACTGATAAGCAAGCTACAATCCATATCGCCACAGAAATTATGAAGACAATAAGGGACTGGGGGAAAGGGATGGGTCTCCCTAGGAAATGGAAATAGAATAGTTGCAGATGGACAAGAAGGAGGAGTTGGAATTGGATGATCAAACAGGGAAGGAGAAGAGGGAGGAGAGGGAGGGAATATGGGAGGGAAAGCTAAAACTAAGAGCTATTTGAGGGGTCATATGGGAACCTCATACAGTAGTAGCTTCCTATTAATATATACATACATGAAGGTAATCTAAATGAAATTGTCAAGTAACAGGAGAGACACAGCCTCAACTGAACATCTCTTGTCATCAAATGATGCTTCCAGTACAGGGAATAGGTTACATCTACTTGAGTTGTTGGCCAAAGGGTTATGGTTAAGGCTATTGGTAGCTTTCCACAAACTGACAATAAGACCCTATTGCTAAAGACAACACCTACACAACTCAATGAACATGAAGAAATCAAGCTGGTGCCTGCATAGAGCCTTCACCCCTACTGACTACTGTTCATGGTACATGAGTATAACTCTGCATGCTACCAAAGAAGAACGGTGAAGACCAACCCAGCTACAAATCCTTCAATTTACAATGGTGACCTTCCTGCAAGATACACTGGGGCAACAGTGGCTCAAAACTTGTGGGAGTGACCAATCAATACCTGATTGGAGTTAAGGCCCACTCCATGAGATGGAACTCATGCCCAGCACTGCTTGGGTGACCAAGAACCTGAGACTAGATAGTCTCACATACTATGTTCTGCTAATAAAAACAAATTCTACTGTTCTGCTAAAGGAATGTAGCAATAAAATGACTCCTAACAACATTCTGCTAGACTCCTAGATCTGTCTGTGTCTTATTTAGCCATATCAGAAGCTGCTTCTTGTAGCAGATAGAAACAAATACAGAGACTCACAGCTAGACAATATACAGAGTGAAAGACTTTACTTAGAACACTCAGCCTTAAAAGGGATGTCTCCATCAAATCCTTCTCTTCAGAGTTCAAAGAATTATATGGAAGAGAAGATAGGTGTGTTAGAGTCAGCAGGGATGGAAGACAGCAAGGAAACAAGGCCTTCCAGACACAACAGGGCTGGCGTACATATGAACTCCAGGGACTGGCAGCATGCACAGGGCCTGCATGGATCTGCACCAGATGGGGTCCTGGTGCTGAGAGGGGAAGTGGACACATGGCCCCTATCACTAACCGAGAAACTATCTCCAATTGATAACCACTTGAAAATAAAAAAATTAGTTTTCTCTAAGGGAGTCTCACTGGGGAAAGAAACCATTCTTTGGCCTCAAACTTTTAGAGATCTGCCTGCCTTTGCCTCCCGAGTGTTGGCATTAAAGACATGTACCACCACTGCCCAGCAAGAAACCATTCTTAAGGGTAGGCCCCATGCCCAGAAGTAGATGGCCAACATAAAATGAATTTAGCAGTAACTTTGGAGGTTCTTTGTCTCATAATGTTAAGTCAGGGTGTTTTATTCCTTTTCTATCTTACAGGTCCTCTGTATATATTATGGCTTCTGGTTTTGGTTTTTCTGGGATTCCTGAGTGTGCAAACAGTGGCTCAAACACACCTATCTTCTCTTCCACATAATTCTCTGAACCCTGAAGAGAGGGATTTGATGGAGACATCCCTTTTAAGGCAGAGTGTGTATCTCTGCACCTATATATGTTTCTTGTACTTTTTTCTTTGACTCTTTTCTTGTTTGGTTGTTTTGTCATATTTGTTTTTTATCCATCGAATTTTATTATTGTTCCTTAGATGCCCGTTTGTTTCCTAATGAGAGATGGAAAGGATGTGGATCTGGATGGGAGGGGAGGTGGGGAGAAACTGGAAAGACTAGGGGAGGGGAAACCGTAATTAGAATAGATTGTATTTTTAAAAATCTATTTTCAATTTTAAAAAAAGTATGATTCATGTCCTGCCCTGGGTTCAATCTCTAGTACTGTAAGCTAAAAGTTTTAAGCTGGGAAGAAATCTAAACATTTACCTTTGCAAAAGCCAACCCTGGAAATTACTTTAAGGATGTATTTGTGTGGTACCAAGCTACATTATAACCTTGGATACAAATCATCAGAGCAGTAGTTCTGAGATGGGATCCCAAGTCTTGTAAAGACAGTTGGAAATATGAAGTCAAGGAGAGTCAAGCGTGTAGAGAAGCAGATGAGAACATGAAGGGTTCTACTTTACACTCTGTACTATGTCTGTGTCTAGGAGAGCTTCTAAAAAAGGTGAGTGGTGCTAAATAAGGAAAGGAGATAGGAAATGGACTTATTATCTCTAAGCATTATGATTTAGGTCTTAATTCTGTAATATAGCACTATTACATTGGGCAAGAAGGCTTAAATTACATGAATGTACTGGTCTCAGGATCATTTATTTTCCAAACAAAATAAAGTAATAGTGCCAAAATGAGACTTTAGTGCAGCCTTTGAGATGAATGAGGAGCAAGCCATGCTCTGACACACAGGAACAAAAAGGAGAAGATTCTAGAATGATTTAGCCTTAGTCCTAAGGGTTACAATGAAGTGTTTCTCTAACTTGGGGCCCAACCCCCACTTCTAAATAAGTAGTTAAGATAGCATCCATGGAACTTGTATTATGTGGGCTACTAAATCCATTCATCCAGAAATGAAAAGGTCTTAACTATCTAGCCTTGGGTTAAGTATACAACAATAGAAAGAATTTATCATGGGTTAAACAGGAGAAATCTTGGATCAACAAATAGCTCAGTGGGTAAAAAAAAGCACTCTCTGTAAATCTGATGACTTCACTTAAATTCCCAGAATCCATCCTGGAAGGAAAGAACCAGCTACCAGAAGTCCTCTAACCTTTACACATGTACTATGGTACACATATGAATGCATATACACACACAACAAGAATAATAAATAAAATTAAAAAAAAAATAAAGAATCTTTATAATGGTCAAACTTTATCTTCTTCAACAGGGTTAGCTCATAAAACAAAAGTGCACTATTCACCCTTAGTGTCTTGAGAAATGGCTTAGTGAGTGGATAAAGGTTACTGTTTCTTTGGGGCCAAGCTTGACTACCCAGAAATTCATTATCTGGGGCCCACAAGATAGAGAGCCAACTCCCACAGGCTGTTCTCTCTCTCTCTCTCTCTCTCTCTCTCTCTCTCTCTCTCTCTCTCACACACACACAC
>CABHPQ010139394.1:0-14760 GCA_902168405.1 Peromyscus aztecus | reverse complement strand
CACACACACACACACACACACACACACACACACACACACACACACACACACATTTACTTTAACCCTCCTCCCACTCCCCAGCTGAGTGTGGTGGCATAGTCCTATAAATGTAGCATTTGGGTGGTGCAGGCAGGAGGCTCAGGATCTGTTCAAAGTGAGCCTTGGTGACAAAGTGAATGTTTGGTCAACAGCAGCCTCAGTTACACAAAAAGCTGTCCAAAAGAATAAAACAAAAACCAAATACCAAGCAAGCACCACCCTTTGGCTGAGGATGTAGCTCAAACAGACAAAAACCCTAAAGCAAAACCAACCTTGAAAATCCCTGAAAGTAACCTGAGACTGAACTACTACTACCTGACAGCAGACAGGACTAACTAGGGTACTTCTTCCAGCACTGGAGCCAACTGCTGGTTTTTGTTTTTTGAGTAGAGCACGATATCCTTGAAAAATATAGAGAACAATATCTTAAAATACCAGAATAACTTAGTATATACCAAAGGCAAGTAGGGTCTGAGCTCAAATAAGAGGCAGAAATGAACCAGGTTTCTAATTTCCACTTCATTTCTTAAGCACACCTTCACTAAAAATAGTAAATAAATCTATACACATTAAACTGGTATTTTCTCACTCACTACTTTGCTTACCACATAATCCATGTAAATCATGAAATAACTCTATCGTACTCCAAGTATTCAAACCATCAATTAGAGAACACAGCAATTACTCAATTATTACTTTAATAATGGCTTACTAGCAACACTTACGGTACAGACAAAATATTCCTAAACCCTTGAAAAGAATCCAGAGGATACACACCTTTCTCCGTTATTCAAATCCACCTCTGTCTCTGTCTCAGTCTGAGCATCACTGAGCTTGTCCTCAGAAGCCACTGCCCTTGCTCTCCCATTCTCCACTACTTTTGTTGCTGCCTTAGAAAAGGTGGAATGTGGAGGCGAAGGAGAAAAAAGAATACATCAGGCATTTTAAACAAGTCACACATAATCTCTGAGAGCTGCAGCAGAAGTATCTGTTCCCAGGCTAACAGAAGGTACCAAATTATGTTCACGATTCTGACGACGCTCGCAACTCCACTAGCTATTGCTTGGTTTATAGGCATTATGGAAGGTGTTTCCTCTTGTAAATACATTTGATAAACACAATGTTCTCTAGGCGATTTGAAACAAAATTTTGGTAGCTGGAGACATGTCTTAGCAATTAAGAGCTTCTCTTGCTGACGACAAGTTCAGTTCCCAGTACCTGTATCAGGTGGCTCCCAACTGCTCCAAGGAATGGGATGCCCTCTGCTGGCACACATACACATGTGTACCTAAATATTTTGAAGTATAATTACCTCAAAGATATTCCGCTTTAATCGCCACTAACTTAAAATCAGGTTAGATAATAAGACTTTCTCTTTCAAGTACTCTCCTTCATTATAACAATTTCTCTCTCCTTGAGCTAACATGTGTACCTTTATTAGAAAAGTTGATGATTTTTCATTTAGCACACAATCCACATAACTCTTAACTTTCTCCATCATGTGGTTATAGCTGAAGTGTTGAAAAAAGGAGTGGAATGCATCTTTCTGAGAGATTATCCTGAGTAATTTCCTTTCTAAAGACTAAAGAAAAAACAGAATGCATTAATACAAAACAAATTTCAAATATATATTTGATTGAAAACAATTATTTTGTAAACATAAACTCAAGATACAATTTAAAAAAACCCATGTATTTTCTTTCTTTTTTAATGCCCCTACGTTTCTGAATGTTTTGTTTCAGACACATAGGAGGAAACAGAGATTATAAACTTAATTGTCCACTGCCCAGTTTAAAAACAAAACCCTATCAATATGTTTAAAATCTGTTTACTTCCATAATCTGATTGCATCCCATTTTTTTGTCCTCACCTCTAACTGTTCCCCAGAATTCAGAATTGACTATCTTTATAAATTGCACAGCTTGTCAGAAGCAGAGTGCTTGTCTAGTCTAGGCATTACAATGGGTTCTGTTCCCAGTACTGCCGCTTCCCCAAGGGACATTTCTTTCCACTTGTACAACATACTTATATGTCTATAAATAAGGTAGTGTTGTTCACCAGTTCTAACGTGATTTATAGATTCTGGTGTGCATATGTGATGCCTGCATCAATGTCAGTCTCCCCCTATTGCTCTCAGCCTGATGTTTTTGGTCAGGTTATCTCACTGAACCTGGTCCTCACTGATTGGCTAGACTGGTTAGCCACTAAGCCCCAGTGATCCTCCAGTCTCTGCTTCCCAACACCAGGATTAGGTACCTGCCACCATGTCTGGCTTTCTATGTGGGCATTGGGAATCTGAGTGCAGGTCTTCATACTTTGGCATAGCAAGCAATTTACTTCATTGCAGCATCCCTGAAGTCCTGTGGCTTTAATCTTATACAAACAGCAGCATTTGTAAAAGTGCTTTTTTCCTTAATTCTATGTTCCTGGCAATTACTTATGTTAATGTATAGGAAAAGTTATTTGTACCACTGTCTAGTATATTGATCAATCATCATTCGTTCATTTAGCTGCTTGAAGAACTGAGGTTATTTGCTATTACTGCAATGCTCAAACAATTTCTTACTCCTTTTGTGCTCAATATAAATTTTTCTTATACAGTAGTTGTCTCAATGCTGGGTAAGCTCTAAATACTATAGAACTTGAAAAGACTGTAGGCTTGATCCTAGACTGTCTCAGTAAGATCTAGGTTTTTCCTGTTTGTCTTTAAAACTTCATGGCTTTTAGCATATAGAGAAAACCTAAGTTATTCTAAGATATTTATCTAGAAATGAAACTCACTGGAATGTGTGCTTGCATATTTTTCCTTGACTCTCTAATGCATCAATTTATACTTCAGAGAGGAAGATAAGCAGGCATCTAAACACTTTGCCATCCTGTGGGCCAATTGTTGGTGTTCTAACCAATGAAAACTGCTGCCAGTCTGAAAGTATGGGAACTAGTTCAATGAGTTAGTTGGCAATGTCTCACTGATTATGCCAACACTAGAGAAGTTGAATACTTTCTCCTAAGTACTTTATGTTTATTGTTCCTAAGTTTTTCTCTAATGAGACAGCAACAGTTTTCATTAATCCAGTATTACTAAGAAGGCAATACATGAGTAGGAAATCTAACAAAATCACCAGGCTCTCTGCTGAAATTTCTGGGGTATTATATCCTAGGAGAAGGGTCAAATCAGATAATGTCTTACCTAAAGCAAAGAATGAAATAACTTAAATGTCTAGCACAGGAAAGTTAAATTATTACCTACTCATACAACAACAAAAAGAAATGAATAAACTATTATAATCACAACCCTGTATATGATTCCATTATAAAACAGATCTTTAGGGGGAGAAGACTGGTTAGTAGTTATGCTGGGAAAGACAAACACTTTCTCAAATGACCAGAAGGTTTGCTTGAGTGTAGGATTACAAGTATGTACTATACCATGCCTGGCTGATCTTTCTTTTTGATAGTGCCAAGGACCAAATCTAGCACTTGTACATGTTAGGCAAGTGCTATAGTGCCACCATAGAGCTACATTCTGAGCTAGCTAGTTTCCTGATGTAGGGGCTCCTCACACAAGTGTGTTTCTTGGTGCAAACATATCTACTTAAATACCTAGAACACACTGTTTTCTTCTAGAGGTATAGATGTTCAATAAAAAATTTGCTAAAAATGTAAGATTATCTTCTCTTTCTTTGAAGATATTTAATTTACCCCAACAACACTGTTTTTAATATTTTAACAACCAGAGGCCTACTGACCGTATTAATATACACAGACAAACTGCAAATGATCATATAACAAACTCCAGCTGGGTGTGGTATCACACTCTTGAGATCCCATCTCAAAAAAAGGAAAAAGGGAAAGAAAAAGGAAAAAGAAAGTACAGAAAATGGGGAAAGGCCCAGTAGTATGTGTCTACAGTCCTAGTACTATAGTGGTGAAGGCTAAATTATCTTGAGTTTTGAGGTAAGCCTTGGATACAGAAATGGATTTTATCTCAACAATAAAAATCAATCAATCAATCAATAAATGAGGTGGCAGATTCTAGAAAAATAAGCAAGTTATACTGCCTCTCTATATTTATGCTGCCTAATGTGGCAGCCCCCAAACCCCCAATGTAACTTCTGAGTCCTTGAAATGTGACTATCAAGTCAGCCATACTGTAAATATAAGTACTTGATATAAAAAAAGGGTAACTAAAACAGTACATTTTTATATTGATTGTTAGAATTTTTTTTTTTCTTTTCGAGACAGGGTTTCTCTGTGTAGCTTTGAGCCTTTCCTGGAACTCACTTGGTAGCCCAGGCTGGCCTCGAACTCACAGAGATCCGCCTGGCTCTGCCTCCCGAGTGCTGGGATTAAAGGCGTGCGCCACCACCGCCCCGCTAGAATTATTTTTTTAATATACTGAGTTTGGTAAAGCATTCCTTTTCTCTTTCAATTTTCTTTCAATTTTCCTCATCCCATCTAAACAGTTGTAAAATTAATTCTATTGTCTTAATATAAATAATTACCGTGTGAGATTCTGGATCACCAAATATTCTTTCGAACACTTCTTCTGCTTCCTTAAAGCTGCCACTCTCCATACAAACAGCCACAGCCTTAAAGATGACATATAATCTTAAGTTGCTCTTTTAAATACCCAACCATTATTTGACTAAGTGCATAGTTAATTCTGAAAGGCATCATTTAAAACATTTTTATGTATTTTATTTGATAAAGATATAAAGTAGTTTTTCAATGATGAAATAATTATGGTTTAAAAAGTTTTAAAAATTCTTATTAGCTCTGTACACATTTACAATAATGTATCCAGCATCTCTAAGCAGTAATTAATAGATTAGAAGTGAATTTATTATCTGGAAAGACTACTGATCCTGCTGCTCATTTCTATATGCTCTACATGGTGGAGACAGTACACCAACCCCCGACAGAACTGTTATGTGAGGGCTGGAGAGATGGCTCAGTCGTTAAAGGCTAGGCTCACAACCCAAAATGAAGAACTGTTATGTGAAATGCATACAACAGCGTGGCAAAAGCAACAATGTCCTAAATGTCACTGTCCCCTTCTCAACTGTCTAGTAGTGTAGTAAACAGTCAGCTTTCTTTAGAGTCTCAAAGATTCTGAAAACATGAAAAATCTCTTTTTTCTAAGTTGAATTCTTACAAGAAGCAGGCGTTTTTTCTACCCAATGTCTTATCTCCGGGTCCTAATTTCATTTGGCATCACACTAAGTAGGAAACCACCTTGGGTTTCTCTCTCTTGTGCAACTTAAGAAAAAAAAAATTACAAACCTTCTAAAGCTGAGGAAAAATGTATTGAACTAAGGAAGTATTTGCTTTAACTGCAGGTACATGTTTGGCTTTTCTGGTTTCTTATTCTTAAGCAGCCTACTAAAATTCAAGTCTTAGCATGGTTAAAATTCTACATACTCTCATCACAAAAATCATCACAGCATGTGTGAGGCCCTGGGCTCAATCCCCAGCACCAGAACCAACACCCTATAATAAACAAGCAAACTGCTATTTTTCCTCTATATTTATAATCCTTTTGTAAAAAAAGAGAAGAGCTTGAATCCTTAGTTTTAAAGTGTTTTTGGGAACTTTAAATAGCTATAGTGCTTCCTGCAACACAGAGGTAACCTACACCTAGATATGAAACATTAAGTTCTGGGCTTGGTGCTCATGTGAAGGCTGTAAACCAAGGGCCAATGTTCTAAATGAAAAGATTTCATTAAGATTTTCACTAGGTTTATAGCACAACTTCTGACAGGTTATTTTTATTCTGGATGTTAGGTGTTTTCATATTTGTGACAGTTAATATTCACTCTCAAATTTACTGGACTTAGAAGCTTATTTCCAGAACAGACTGAGAAGAGAAAACCTACCCTCAACACTGGCAGCACTATCCCATGGGCGAGGGTTGTTATGGGCTGAGTAAAAACAAGTAAGTGGACACTAGCATCCATCGCTCCCTGCTTCCTGACTGCAGACACGCGATGGCCAACCACTTCACACTCACTCCTATGCTATGCTGACTGCAGACCCGCGATGGCCAACCGCTTCACACTCACTCCTATGCTATGCTCCCCAACATGGGCTGTATCTCCTTAAACTACAAGCTAAAACAAACCCTTCTTCTCTGATTACCTTTTTCACTTTTTTCCTCAGAAGAGTGATTTCTCTTTATGTGTATAAATCTGTGTGCGCACACATGTGTGCAGGTGCCTGCAGAGAGCAGAACGGGGAAGTGGAGTTCCAGGCGGCTGTGAACTCCTAATGTGGGGCTGGGAACTGGACTGCTTCTAACCACTAAGCCATCTTTACAGCCTCTCCTTAAGATGCTTCTTGTTAGGGATTTTGTTTCATCAACGAGAAAAGCAACTGATACAATTTTCTAGCAAAACAGCAAGCACAAAATAATACTCATACCTGAATTTTAATTAAATTCTGTATTTCTTCATGAAGTTTGTCACGTTCCTTTTCAATTGAATCCCAAATCATCAGGGCTGATTCCAAGGGTGTAAGACGCTCATCACTTTCAAACTGTGCATCTTTTAAAACAGAAAAGCAAATTAACTGGAAGTTAAGTAGAACCTTAAAAACTTCACCTTTTTCAAATTTATCAACTATATACTATATGCCAGGCAGTTTTCATACAGAACAGTTTAGGAAAATGATTTTTGTAAGTTAATTTGTTCACAAAAAAAAAAGAAAAGAAAAACCACTGAAATTATAAAAACCAGAAACTTTTTATTTATTTTTTTAAAATTTATTTCTTTTAAAACAGGTCTTGCTATGTAGCCCAGTTCTTAAGCTCCAGTTCTTTCTTTCTGTCTTGGCCTCCAGAGTGCTGGGAACACAGGTAGGTACCACCATGCCTGGCTACAATTTTAAGTGTCTAGAAGGTAAAAATGCTCTTATTCCATCATACAACTATATTTTAAATTTGGGGGCAGGAACCATTTACTAGCTATATTATACTAAAGCTCTAGTTTCATAACTGTTATGGTTCATTTCAACTCAACTAACTATACAATAAGTGAATATATTGAAGAGAATTTTAAAGTTGGGTATAACTTCATATAATAAATAGCACATCCATATTAGCAGTTTCATGGATTTAAATTTTCTGTTGGCTTCTTTTGGCATTTCCAATATTTCAGGTTAAAAAAATAATAATTTAAATTCCAAGTTGTACTCAGTACTTAAGATTCAAACACAAAGAACAAACCATAACACATGGTAACTCAGGTCTATAATCCCAGCACTTCTGAGGCTGAGGCAGGAGCACGACTCACAATTCAAGCCTAGCCAGGGTGAGACCTTGTTTCAAAACAAAAATTAAAACAAGTCCTGTCCATGTGGACTTCATCTATCCATAAATGACATAATGTGGACAAGCCAATATACCTAGTACATTTCTAGAAGTACATTATTATGCCAGGGGCTCCATGCTTGCTCTACTTGAGAATCATTCAGGAATTTTCAAACACATGGATGACTAGGTACATCTGGAAACTGCTTAAGCTCTAGAATATGACCTAGGGATGCAGTTCAGTAGAACACTTACTCTGCACACATGAAGCCAAGTGCTGTAAGAAGAAATAACAAAAAAGGATAATGAGAAAATAACCAAGAAATACAGACAGGATAAAAAGAACATTTGGGAAAACTGAGATGGAATATAAGGCAGAGGGATACAAAAGACATTCTTACTAATAAAGAAAGCTTCTCAGGCAACTTTCCTTGTTCTCTGAAGGAGGACTAGAAACCTGGGAGAGGCAGATACCAGGACCCTTAAAGACCACTTACTGTGTGTCTTAAAGAACAGCTCATCTCAGCAGACGGCATGATTCTGTGCCCAAAAGACCCTAATAACTACTACAAAACACTTGGATTTGATAAACACTTTTAGAGAAGTAGCAGAATATAAAATCAAAATGCAAAATTCAGTAGCTTTCCTTTACACCAATAATAAGTTTGTTGAGAAAAGCACCAGGAAAAAAATCTTGATCACAGTAAAATAAAGTACTTAGGATTAAACCTAAGCCAGGAGGTAAGAGATCTGTACAATGAAAAATTTAAGATACTGAAGAAGTTGGAGACACCAGAAGATGAAAAGACCTCCCATACTCACTGATTGATAGAATATTGTAAAAATGGCTACTGTTATGAAAGTGATCAACAGATTCAACGTAATTTATTATTTATTTATTTTTTTCTTACTTTATGAGCATTGGTGTGAAGGTGTCAGATCTGGAACTGGAGTTACAGACAGTTGTAAGCTGCCATGTGGGTGCTGGGAATTGAACCTGGGTCCTCTGGAAAAGCAGCCAGTGCTCTTAACCACTGAGCCATCTCTCCGGCCCCTCAACGTAATTTATAAACATTCCACTTATATTTCTCATAGAACTGGGGGAAAATGCTAAAATTCAAATGAAGAACAAAAGGCCCCAGCATGGAGCAGAACGGTAAAGAGATAGGGATCACATAACCACCTTCCCTCTAAGTAGAACAGGTAGAAAATGTAAAGTTGTGTTGCAAAGGACAAGGAGCTGACATGGGAACAATGAGAGTGAGGCAAGCCGAAGTTCTGGAGAGTCTCTGTGGAGGTGAGCTGCTAATGTGCACCTGTCTCCTCTTTTCTTGCCTTGGCTTACTTTTGGATGGGGTTTGAAGACCTGGTCGACTAGGCAGCATTTTACAGGGAAAAGAGAAATCAGAAAAGCTTCTGATGGGTTCCTTGACATTGGATTGGTAGACTGGAAACTAAAGAAACTGAAAACACATGACTGGCTTTTCCTCACAGTGCATCTGCTGAACTCTGCTGCAGTGTAAGAGGCCTGGAAATTCCTAATCTTAGATCTGAAGAAATAAAGAGTCAGGCATGGTGGCACACACCTCTAAGTCCCTGTGTCAGGAGGACTATGAGTTTCTGGGCAGCCTGAGGTACATAAAAGTTTTTGAGATGAGAAAACTTGTTATAAACATTTTTTCCCCGAGATGTCTTATTTTTCAGCTCTGTGGGGCTGAAGACAGGAGCCAATATGGCAGCTACTACCTACTTATAAGCACTTAGCAGTTAAAACGCAACTAGTTGAAACAATTGCTTTAAACATAAAATACTACATCATAAACTTACTACAAAAAATAAGATACCTCATCAACTTTTTGTACACTACATGTTGGCATATTTCAAAAATACTGGATTACTGGGTTAAACGAGATACCATTAAAATTAATTCTACTTTCTTTTAGTTGTCTTAATTTAATTACTAAAACATCTTAAATTTCAAACATAGACCACTTTTCTACTGGGAAGTGCTACTATTGGGGAATTACTAAAAGGTCACCGAAAATCCAATGGGTCTATAGCTTGATGGTGGCACATTCACCTGTCAAGTCAAAGGCCCTGGGTACACGGCACTGCAAAACATGAACAAACAAAACCCTAATCTTTAACTATGATGAAACTGATTCTTGCTCGCTGAGCTTTGTGATTTTTATCTAAGATATATATTCAAAACACAATCCTGGTACACTTAAAGATTAAGCCATGGAGTCAGGAGAGATACATATGGCTCACTGGTATAGCATTTGTCTAATACGCACAAGACCCTGGGTTCAATCCTGGCTCTGCAAAAATGAACAAACAAAACAAGCTTACTTACAAAATCTGTTTTTTTATCCCTTGAAGGGAGGATTACCTGGAAAGAAACTAAGATATACAGAGTAACTATTATGTGTAAAGCACTGCTAAGCAGTTTAGAATATTCTGCCACATCTGATTTAC
Source organism: Peromyscus aztecus (assembly GCA_902168405.1). Taxonomy (NCBI): domain Eukaryota; kingdom Metazoa; phylum Chordata; class Mammalia; order Rodentia; family Cricetidae; genus Peromyscus; species Peromyscus aztecus. The sequence continues at coordinate 4,934 of CABHPQ010139394.1, read as the reverse complement.
AAAACCACTCCATTAACTACAATACTGTAAGTTATGGTCCGCAATTTTCCAATTGTGTCTACATCACCTTGTTAGCTTTTTCAGCCACAGGCCCTAACCTACACATAGCCCTCTCTTCTGCATTTATTCTAGCCCTGCTGTGTAGTAATTTCCTTCTAGTTCAAATATTCCATCCTAGAGGTAAGCGTATAAAGACTCAGGAAGTCCCTGAAACTTACCAGATGTACAAGCCCCTCCCTTATGGCTAAGTAGGGGCTACTCAGGAGAGGAGACTCCCTAACCTGTTGAACTGCCTACAAGTTATCCAGAGAGCTTCAGAGTTTCAGCTTTCCTGAGTTGCCACTCATATTGGGACGAGCTTTTGGTGATGCAATTGCTTTTGAGCTGTCCACGATCCTGTAAGTAACTACAATAAACCAACTGGTTCACTAAGTTAGAATTTGGTGCCAACGTTACTCTGGTCTGTCATGGGTTCCATATTGTGGGGAGATTGTTAAGTGCCCCAGAAATAATATCAGACACCAAGACCCTAATTTCATTCTCCAAATAAAGCAGGTTACATGGCTTAGGTATAGTTTAGTATGGTGCTAATATTCTGAGAGTTTATATAATACATTTTTATAAGTAAGCAGTTTCATGTAAGTACTGCTCACCAACAAATATTGCTGGGAAAGTATTTTATAAATTATAAAAACCAACATAAAGTAATTATTTTTACAAAACAGCCTTCTAAATGACCATGTTGTAAATGAGTCATGATTGATAAAATAAAGTTGTCCATTATAATCTAAAATGAACCATAAAAATAAGGGAGACAGATTACAATTACAAATTATGTTTTCTTGTACAAGGACAGGCATCAAGTTTCAATAGCTGCCAGTAAACAGTGTGTGTATGGCAGCTGTAATCACTGAGTCATACAAGAAAACTTCACCTGAGATCTCCAGGAGTCTATGAAATGTCTTCCTCCCACCACAACAGCTCAATCATCTGGGAGCCCAACTCATGGTGAGGCCAAATGGCTCTCTTGTTTTAAGAAGCCCTTTAAATAATATGAAGCAGGCTAAAGCTTGAGAGTCACTGTTCCAGAAAGACAAAACTATATTTCTTTGTTTGCTTTAGTGTATGTGTATGCCAGATGTATAGGAAAACTTTCCTCGCCACAAAAGGAAAATATAGTGTTCATCAGTTTCTCATGTCTTATATTTAGACATAAGTTAAAAGATTTCTAATATAAAATTTGTATTTACCAAGAGATTTTCCTGCTGCAATTCTTGTCAAAAACTGACATATATATACAGATCTCAATTGGTAAGTTGTAAGCCTGGGTAGTCCATGAATAATAGCTAAAAAAGAAAAGAAAGACTTTTATTAAAATATTATCACAATCTAGTAGCCACAATACAGTGTAAAGTATTAGATTATAAACACTTGGGATGGCTATTCTTGGTTCTCAACTTGATTACATCTAGAATTAACTAAAACCAAAAAATGGCTAGACACACCTATGAGTGATTTTTTTTTTTTCCCTTAATCGGACTATCTGAAGTGGGAAGAGCCACTTCTAATTTGGAATTTAGGTGGGAAGACAAACCTTTGATCCAGATCTTCTGAGGTGGGAAGACCCACCTCTAATCTGGGCCACATGTTTTGCTGGAAGCCTATATAAAAGAGATGGAAAAGGGAAGCTCTTTTTGCCAGTTTCCTCCCACCTTCAATAAATATTCCTTCATTGACATTAGAGCCTACTTCTTTGGGATTCCGGCATATACTGAAGACCAGCTGAGACATCAAGCCTCATGGATTGAACGATTAATTACCGGATTCTTGGACTCCGTACGTAAGCAGCCATTATGGATTAGCTGGACCACAGCCTATAAGTAATTCTAATAAATTCCTTTTCTATATATAGATTTATTCTGTAGCTTCTGTTACGCTAGAGAACCTTGACTAATCTAACGCTCAACAAAAACTGATCATAAACACAGACCTATAGATTCTAATTGTTCAATCTTTTAAAAATCAGAAAAAAGTTTTGTAACATACTGTTCTTACAAAACGTAACTCAATTGTGAAATACTCAAAATTGCTTTTACAAGCAGGACCAAGGAAAGATTCATATCTAAATTATAAAATGTATCAAACCACTACTTTGAAATTTATACTATGAAATTCTTTATATTATAGGAAATATTATACATGTCAAGGTTTCCACTGAGTTTGTTCAATTCATGAAGATGGATTTTAAAACATTTATTTCTCAAATATTTGAATACTCACAAAGATACACTTGGCAGTGAATATGTATACTGGTGAGCCAACCATATTCCCGGATATCTCACACATACCCAGGTCAGAGGGCAAACTTTGGGTCTCATTCTTCAGGCACTGTCAAACTTTTTTTTTTTTTAACATTTAAACAAAAGTTTTATTTTATGTGTATGGGTGTTTTGTCTGCATGTCTGTCTGTGTAACATGTGTACAGTACATGCTGAGGCCAGAAGAGAGCATTAGATACTCTGGAACTGGAATCACAGACTCTGCCATGTGAGTGCTGAGACTCAAGCCCAGGTTTTCTGGAAGAGCAGTTAGTGCTCTTAACTACTGAGCCACCTCTCCTCATCTCCCTTCCGCCTTTTAAGACAAGGCCTTCCATTGGCCTGAAGCTTGCCAAAGTAGGCTAGACTGGCTGGCCAGTGAACCTTGTCTTCCCAGTGCTGCGAATACAATGTGTTCAGCTTTTTTATATGGGTTCTGGGGATCAAACTAAGGTCCTGGGCTTGTAAGGTAAGTATTCACAAGCTGTACTACCCCCCTAGGCACGCCTCCCTCCTCCCAACTTCTTAAAATTTTCTATATTCATCTGCTGTAGTTTGGATCTAGAATGCTTCTTTATCAAGGCTTAGTCCACACACTTGCTGAGAGACTGTAGAACTTTAGGACATGGAGCCTCCTGCAGATTTTGTCATCGAGGGTGTCTTTTTAAGGGGCTGTAGATCCTTTATTCCTGTCTCTCTTACATCCTGGCATCAAAAAGTTCTGCTCCCTTGTAGCTGCCACCTTTGACAGTCTGCTCTCTCCCGGACACACTGCTCTAAACTTAAATTGACAGGGGTAGTTGAGATTATGCCTCGTGTTTGAAAGACTGCCACCTTCGCTCTTCTGCTCCACTAGGAGCTGGGCACCATGATGAGCTGACTCTTCAGGGTTCCAGGGACAGAAACACCCAGAACTGTGCAAGATATACCTCTTCTTTCCATGTGCTGATTACGTCAGATATATGTTACCGTGACACAAAGCCAAAATACTGCATATGTATTAACTAACAGGAGTTCACTGTGATGTCTCCAACTGTAATCTATCACCATGGAGTAACCGTAGCCTATTCTCAACGGAAGTACAGTGAAGTGACTTCAATTCAGGATTTAATTTTCTACAGTTACTTACCCTTGCCAGGGCGCCAGCTTTATCTGTGAGGAAACTTTTTTAAACTGTAATGTGACACATGGATCTAGAGCACCCCTCTTCACCTACTAGCACCTCAGATTAACTAACTCACTTTTCTATAAATAACCTGAATATTATTATAGCTGTGATGCAGTCTGTCAATATGGCCTGATGAGAATTTCGGATTAAATATTACATTTATACGGGCTGGACGGACAGTTCAGCCGTTAAAGGCTAGCCTCACAACCAAAAATATTACATTTATACTATAGATACACACAGTCATAGTAACGTTATCATCTTCTGGTTGGATCTAGCTTGACCACAACTGTGGTTTTTGGTGTTACTTGGCTTGTTATATATCAGCTGTATTCTGTTATGAAAATCATGTGTGCCTTCGTAGTTTTCCCAACTGACTTTTCCCTAAGAAGGGCTAACAGTGTGGACTGATCACTCTCTGGACGTACACATTCCAGGTATTTGGAGAACAGCCTCAGGAAAGGCTTTCTCTGGAATCAGATTATCTCCCTTAGTCACTTTCAAGGACTACAGGAAACACCACCCAGGTGGGCGCCCAACTTCCAAGGATAACAATGATAACAGCCCACCTGCAAGTCTCCTGACTTAAATTCTACAAGGAGACACCGCCAAGGGGGGTGCCCAACTTCCGAGGACTAACAATGATAGTAGCTCACAGGCAAGTTTCCTGACTTAAGGTAAATTCCACAAGGGGACACCACCTGGGAGAGGTGGACGTTAAGTAATAGCTTTACACAATTTAGCTCGGACCCTCCCTTTATATACCAGGACTTCCAGGGCACAGCAGGGAGAAGAGAAAAGAAAATGGAAGAACTAGACGGTTAAGAACTTGAGAGGAACAAGGGCTAGAAGAGAGTACTAGAGGAATGAGATGGAAGATGAGGAAGAGCCAGATGGGAAAGTACTAGCTAGCTGGTTAAAGAACAAGCGGAAAAGGACCTAGATGAGGCAGAGTTAAGATGAGAGAATTAAGACAGAATTTAGAGGGAGCAATAGATAAGTAAAGAGAGAAATCAGGCAAGAAAGGAGCTAGGCATGAGAACAGAACTGAAGCTGTGTATAAAGGATGTTATGCCAGAGGAATTAAAGCAAGTTGACTATAGAGCTCTGTGTGCTGAGATTCTATTTTCCGAAAATAGTCCTCGCCGTTAGTAGTTCTCTCTCCTGGGCCCCTGGGATGTATAATATTAAGGCTGGTCCCTCTAATATTATACAAGACCATACTCCTGTCTCTTAGAAGGTTGAAGGAAGAGGGATGCCAGCTTGGCCTACAGTGAAGACTAGGCCAGCCAGAAACAACGAGACAGGCGACGTGCGAATTGTGTATGCCTCACTCTCTCTAAAAACTGGCCTCTGCTTTCCGCTTAGCCTCTTGACCAACGCCCTGTCCCAGCTTGAGAGGGCCAGTACAACAGGGCTCCATGTCCCAGCTTGAGAGCGCCAGTACA
>CABHPQ010139393.1:13249-49793 GCA_902168405.1 Peromyscus aztecus | reverse complement strand
TAGCTCAGTGTCGCTGCGCAGTCCCCGGCCGGCTCCGAGACTGGCGGTTCCCGGGTCCGTCCCGGGCCGGGGGAGGAGGGTTGGGGGGAGGAGAGCACGCTTCCCCGGCCGTAGCGCTGCCCAGCGTCCGCTCCGAGGGACGGGCTTCCCAGCACCGGCTCCGGGCAGCCCGCTCCTGTGCACCCGGGTGCCCTGCCTTAGCCGCTGCCACTCGCGCTCCTTCCGTTACGCCATGCTGGGGACAGGGAGCCCACGACGGAAAGGGAGGCTCGGGCCGCCGCAGGCGGTCTACAGCGGGCAGCCCGGCAGTGGGCAGCGCGCCCCTTCCCACTTACCTCCGCGCCCTCAGGAGCACCGGGTGGCTGTGCTCTGTCTGCAGTTCAGGCTGCTGGGCATTGGGAGCAGTAGCTGCTGACCCCTGTTGGTTGCGCTGGGGTTTGAGTTTGGTTCTGGAATAGGACCTCTTGATGGAGTTGTCCTCTGTGAACACACCACTCCACACAGTCACTCACACACATTGTCCTCTCTGCCCCCTCTCTCTCTCCCCACCCCAGCCTTTCCCTCTCATCTTCCTCTCTGTCTCTCTGTCTCGTCTCTTTCTTTCTGATTTCTTATATTATAGGCAATCATATCTAATGGTGACTTTTTAGCCTATGCTTGACAGGGCTAGTCACACACACTGTACCTATTGGTGGGATGTTAGGTCATTTTGAAACAAAGTACTGATGAGAAAGTGTTCGAAGACCCCCTGTCAGTTGAACATACTCTGTAGCTCATAAAGCAGGACAACCTTGTATTGCAGTTACTCCCGATTTACAAACATTCAGTACATAACTTGAGCAAAAGCAATGTCTGCATTCAGATGTTTAGTATTGTCTTGTTACAAATAAGATTATTCCTTCTGTTGGTACAAGCCAAGCTCTGTGGTATAGCAGATGTAATAATTGTTTACTGAAGACTGGTTCCATTAAAAAAAATTATTTTTTCAGATTTGTAGGAAAGTTGCAAGGTAGCACAAACAGTGGATTTGGTACTAAAGCAAAGTGTCTCCACTTCAAAAGCACCATTTGCTGTTTGTGCCAGCCACTATTCTAGGTTCTGGAAAACTAACATTTGTTATTTTAATAAATGGTGGCAGACAGGCATATATGAATGCATGCATGGTGCTGGGGCAGAGATCTGGAAATAGAGAGGAAGTTACATCTGTTGACCTGGTGGGGTGGTGTATGTAATCTTGCGAGACACAGCATTTGAGTTTGGTGGCAAGTTTTAGTGGGCATGTACTTCATAGGGGCAGTTTTCCCAAGTTAGGCTTTTCTTACTGGAAGAGAACACTAGTGAAGTAGATCCTAATTTGTTTCTTTATTTCTCTTTTAAGAAAGTGGTTTGCTAATTAGGTGATGAAAAGAATCCTAGTTTGTAAATTCATGAGTTAAGCTGTGCAGTTCCACCTGGTGCTTTGACACTCTTGGAGATGAGTGGTACTGGGTGTTTATGCATGGCGGTCCGCCACTCCCCCAGCTGTGGAAGTCATACAGGAAACATTTCTTGCCTGCTTGCTTTGTGCCCGTCACTGCAGCAGGTAAGCTGATGGACGGGGTAGTAGAGTACTAGATAGTAACTGGCATTGGCAGTGCAATCCCTTGTTGAGACAGTGTGTTCTGAGGGCAAGGTGTTGCAGTGCCACACATGGTTCTGTCCGAGTGCTTTTGACTGACGTAAACAGAAGAGGCACGTGCTGGAAGACAGTGGACAGCAGGCTGGAGAAATGTGTTTGAAGAGGGACTGGGTATCTTAGCTCATAGCCCAGGCCACATCCCATAAGTAGTCTGGTTAGAAGTTTGCTGCTGACAGTGTTCCCACTGGAGAAGCTGCCACCTGTGTTGATAGATGATTGAATCCCTTCTCCCACTGGGGCAAAAACATTCTTTGTGCCTCTGCATCCTTGTGACATGTAAAGTTCCAAGTGGTAGGATGTAAAATTGGCCAAACCACTCTAGTTCCTACAGAGTGGAGAGAGACAGTATATTTTCTTTGGCACAACTCTCACAAACAACCATGGATTCCTTCAAAATAAGAAGGTAACTTCCAAAGCAAAAAGGTTTAACATGGCTTGTTACCAGTCAGCTTGCTGAACTTCCATTGTTAATTTACCCTTAAAAATTGGCTAAGCAAGGAAAAGTGGCATTTCTAGTGCTGGCTGGTCCTTAGAACTTTTGTGTATTGTATACTTCAGCTTTTGAAAGTGGTGAGTGAAGGCAGCAGGAGGCGGTACCTACTATTGTTGGTCTTGTGCAGCCCCAGGTAACAGGACCCTTAGTTCTCTGTGAGTATTGTAGTGTTTGTGTGGGTTTAAGGAATCCAGATTCCTCAGCTCTTAGCAGCAACTGTCATTGGAATTTCTGGGTGGGATGGTGTCTTAGTTACTGTTCTTTGACTGGGAAGAGACACCGTGGCAGTTTATGAAAGGAAAAATTTAATTGGGGGCTTGCTTGTAGTTTCACAGGGTTAGTCTACGATCATCATGGCTAGAAGCATGGTGGCAGACAGGCATACATGAATGCATGCATGGTGCTGGGGCAGTTGCTTACCTGAGTTCTGCAAGTTCCAGGCAGAGTGAGAGAGAGACCTGGCCTGGTCTGGGTTTTAGAACATCAAAGCCCGTTCTCAGTAACACCCCCCCAACAAGGCCGTTTCTTCCTTGAACTCTCCCCAGGGAGGTAAACTTTGTTGTCACAGTGTACATTGCCCTGCTTCTCTTTAATGGTGCTGATCTCTTTAATAATCACAGCTTTTTCTATACTTCTTTTGTCCACAACTTGAAAGGTGTTATTACCACTTTCTTAGCCAGACTGATGCTTTTTCAAATCTTTGTGCCCTGTTTTTTGTCTTTCTTACTGTAAATCTGGTTAAAAGCATGCTATGATATTTTGAAATTCTCTTCCCCAAATATAAATTAGTCCACATTTCTTTTGAATTGAGCCTTGCTCAGATTTTCAGAACATGGACAAACTACAGCTAGGTTGTTTGCCAGAACTTAAGAAGAATGGCGTTTAGTCTAATACCCAGTAGGCTCCTTGTTCCTCTCTGTCAACTCACGAATACATTCTTTCCTGTCTGCATTTCTGTTCTTTAGACATCCCAGAAAAATTACCTGTTACTTTTTGTGTGTAACATTCTAGAGCTTCTTTAGCTCACGTTTCCAGACTCTTTCACATTCCTCTTTGCACGCCAGTTCTAACAGCATAAACACTACAGGGCCAGGGTTAGTTGCAGTAATGACCTCAATTCTTTGATACCTGTTTTTTTATGAGTTAGTTTTGCATTGGCTGTGACCAGAATACCTGACAAAGCACCCAAGGGACAAGTGTATTAGCTCATTGCTTCAGGGAGCTGAAAATGTAGAATAGCATGGTGGAATTCATGGCATTGGGAACGTGTGCTGCAGATCAGGAAGTGGAGAAAATAGGTTGAAATCGGGCAGGTGATCTTTTGCCCAACAGGCTCTACTTCCTAAAGGATTTACAAGCTTCAAAATAAGACCACAAGCTGGGCATCAAGAGTTCAAAACTGGAGCATGTGGGGACATTGCAGATTCAAATATCACAACCCATATCTCTCGTGTATACATACCTCTTTCTGTATTAAAGACTTCCTTTGGTGAAAAGTGACTTTCTTCTTTTCATTTATTCTCCTCCAACTATGCTATCTCACTGTTGTAGTTAGGTTGTGGTTCCAGCAGTTCTCTTTACCTGTCTGTTGTAACTACCTACAGTATAACAGAAGTAGCTGCAGAGAAGACTGAAGTTGGTGGCGTATCTAAGTATAAAGGACCTTACTTACCACTTCCTGAAGCTGTATCTACAACTTTTTCCCACAGGTAGCTCTGGAGGAGGAATCTTTTGGGGAGAGGGTGGATAGGGTTGAATAGCCTCCAACAAGAAGTTTCATTTCTCCTTTTGAGCATTATTGCTTTTATGTACGTGGTTATTTTCAGCATGTTACTTTTTTTTTTTTTTTTTTTTGGTAACAGTTTGACTCTCTTGTGTATACCCCAGAAAATTGGAAGTGTCTGAAATACTAAGGACTTGGTACTAAGTAGTAATAAAATGTAATAAACAGAATTCCATGGAAATAACAATAATGTTTTGTTTGAGCTATGAGTTTGTATAAATATTTTTCATATTCTCATCTAGTCTCCAGCATATTCTCTGAATCTGTGTATTATATTTTATCCACTATGGTACATTCAACTTAGGGTAAGCAGTTTGTGCAGCTCTATGCAGCTCTTAAATGGTGGTGCTAGGATTCTAGCCAAGGCAGTGTGACTGTACAGCTGCTATTTGTAGTCCCCAGGCCAGTACACTGACTTCCACAACACTTTAACCTTCACTCATCCAACAGTTCACTTGTAAGTCCTTGGATGTCTGATAGGCACTTTGCTCCTAGGGAGTTTATAGTCTTGTTATCAAATACATTGTTGTAATGTATATAGAGTACAAGAGGAGGTAGGTGATTCGAAGGGCACAGGGTACCCTAAAAGAGGTCAGGGCATTCTAGGAGTCTGTCAGGTTAGCTGAGCAGAGCCCTGGGAAATGCAGCGGCCAGAAAGAAGCAGGGCTCAAATTGTCAGGCCGCTTCCCAAGTTCACTTGTACCATTCCTCTCCCCCCCCCCCCCCCCCCCAAGCTGAGGACTGAACCCAGGGCCTTGTGCTTGTTAGGCAAGCGCTCTACCACTGAGCTAAATCCCCCAACCCTACTTGTACCATTTTCATACCTTAAAATTACAGTTTTTATATGTGTGCTCATTAGCAAATAGGAACTTACTATTTATGGGATGCGTGTCTAATTTATGTACTAGGAACAGTCATGTACAGGTTAATAAAAGACTTAGATATTGAAGGTAAAATTATAAAACGTAATCCAGGGCAATAGTGGTGTGACTGACTGCGATTCTTGAATCAATCACATAAGGTACAAATACTAAGGGAAAAGATGAGTTTGCTTGACCTTATTAGTATGGATAATGGTATATGAAAAAGACCCAGAAATGATCAGCCAGGCTAACAAAATTGAATGTGTCGTTACATATTACTGGTAAAAGGCTAATACTATTGGAAGGGCAAGCAGCAAAAATCAGTAAGAATAATTGGAAACAGGTTAGGGAGTGTCAGGTAAAAGTTATACCTGCTAAAGCCTGATGAATCCAAGTGAAAAGTCAGGACAATAAGGCATGCATCTTAATCCCAGTACTTGTACAATGAGATGGACCATGGAGACAGCCCAGCCATCCTGGAATACACAGCACAGTAGTAGAAACAATGGAGACTGCCTCAACAAGGTGGAACCCAAAAACTGACTCCTAAAAGTTACCCTCTGACCTCAACACATATATGCCCATTCTCTTTCCCTTTCTGTCTTACACACACACACACACACACACACACTCTTACACTTACAAAAGAATAGTAGTAGGAAAATGGATAAATTACCAAGTATGTATTTTACACACAAAAGAAACATGAATATAAAAATGCTCTAGTTGATTAGTAATTAGATGGACTAAACTGGATGTAATTTATACATTAGGTTGGCAACAATGAAAAGTCCTGACAATATTGTTGGGTGGGTAGAAAACCAAGGAGTATGAGTGTAAATTGGTAATGATATGAACAGTATATACTCTCTGACTCAGAATCCTTCGTCAGCCACCTGAGTGTTCAAATTACTGATTCTTAGTCTTTATTTACAGCAGTAATGGAAATTTGCTAGTGGTTTTTAAAAATTTTTTTTTAATTTTTATTTATTTATTTATTTTGTAGACAGGATCTTACTATGTAGTCCTGGCTGGCCTGGAACTTTCTTTGTAAACCAGGCTAATTTCAAACTCACGAAGATCTCTGCCTGTTTCTGCTGGGCTAAAGGCTTGAGCTGACAAACCCTGCTAATGGTAACATTTGAAAGACATTGCCCCAGGGAAAAGCTTAGGTGAGTACCTGGAGACATGTACAAAGGGAAAGCCTTAGGTAGGCATGTTTGTGCACATCTCCAGTCCCAGCTGCTCGGGAGACTGAGGGACCGATTATAGGCTTGAGGCACAGGACTATCTTGACAACCTTTACTACCATAGGCAGCTTGGGAAGACACTTTCTCAAACTAAAGGAACAGAAAACAAAACTAAATGTAGAAGCCCGCATGTAGTATTCTCCCCTGTTCCCACTTTTTCAAGTTCAGAAGCACACAGAACAAAGCTGTGTTCTTGTTAAGAATACAGGCGTAATTAGTGAAGAGCAGCTAAGGGGTGGGATGTGGCTTTCTAGGTTGGAGAGTCAAGTTGGTAGTTACCTTTCTAAGAAGAGCAAAGTGAGGAGGGAGGGTTTACATGGAAGGACTCAGAGGTAATACATTGTGTTTTCCTAAACTGTGATGTGTGTTCCAGGTCTTAGACTATTTCTGACTCACATGCCTGTGTGGGCACTGTTTAGTTTGTATGAAAAAGATAAGCTGGGGATGAAGATGTGATCTTGGAGAAGTGTGACAGATCAGGAAAACTGGCTTTGTGATTCTTTCTGGTGGTTAATTCCTCCTGAGCACTTCTTCTGTTCCAGGCACCAGTTTGAGCACATTATTGCCAAGTTTATGTGCCACTAAATAACTGACTTTACCTCATAGTGCCCTCTGGCAGCAAGCTTTATTACTGTCCTTGTCTCACTGGGGAGACAGCTTGCCTGTGGGCATGGTTATAAGTGGGAGAGCAGTCCAGCTGTTCAGTGCCATGCAGATGTAAAGGAAAAACGATGCACAGACAAATAGGCAGAACAAACAAAGTCAGGTCACAGTGGGAATGGCTGAGTGCAGAGGAAGACTGGTGAGGGCGTCTTCCTTCTTTTGAAGTTACTCTTTCTTTACCTTTGTAGTTTTATTTTCAGAGCAACACACATGCCTTTATCATTCTCACAGATGACAGACTTCCTTGTTTGCTGTCTAGCTCATTGATAGGTAATCAGTTAAAGCAGTGCATGCTAATTTAAAACGTAATTCCCTGAGACTTAGGATACTCTTCCTTTTGCCTAGACAGTTTGTTGAGAAAAAGGGACATTTTTTTTTGGAAATCAACACTTGCTGATTTTACTCCTTGATTTTGATAACCTTGTTTTCCTATGTCATTTTAAAATCTACACTGGGGATTTTGTTTTATAACCATCAGTTAAACAGTAAAGTTAAGCTGTCATGGTGTCACTGCCACCACTTGGAATGTTATGTAGCAGGAGTAGAAATGTAGTTCCAGCAGCCCTGTGTCAAATCTACTACTCTTTTTATTGGATAATCAGAGTTCTAAAATTGTCAAGACCGTGAGAACCGTGAAGCTCTTGCCATTAGGGATGTCCTAGTTTCTGACAGACTCAGTCCTCAGCAGGAAGGTGACAGGCCCTGAGAGGCCTTCTGTGGCAGAGCTGTCTGATATAAGGCACAGTGAAGTGATCCCGTATGATCCCTTCTAGGTACATGTAGAATGTGGGCTTTTTACAGCAGTTCCAGGTACTCCGCTCTTGTTTATCTACGGTTGTGAAAGCTAGATGATCTCCATGCTCTAATTCTGAACACTATGCCACATGTTTGATGTTCATATGTCTCTTTGGTTTCCTCTTATATAGTGGGCCTTTGTTCTTTTATTAAAAATAGTTTTAAATAAAGCTAGGTAAGGCAATTAAAAGCGGGGTAGGAAAAAAGACTAATGAAGGCTGAGTAACACTGCTTTAGTCATCAAGTGTAACTCAAGTTCAGCATGCTTTTCAGTTACTAATTGGTATGCAGAAAGAACCCTGATAAATATAACTGGAACTCTGTGTTTGAAATCTAGAAACAGTAACAACCACTTCTTTGGCAGTACACATAGTTCATTAGTGGTTTCTGCTGATTGAGACTTAAGGAGCAGAGGTGTATATTGGATCAATTACTTTTCAATAAAGAGTATCAGTTAAAGGAGTGCATGATAATTTAAAATATAATTATAAGACCATTAGAATTTAAAGTAAGGTGGTAATGCAGTTTTAAAAATAGCTTAGAAATTTTAGGTCATTGAAGGAAGGGAATAGAAATGATAGTCTTTTTAAAAATGAGATCAAATGGTTTTCATTAAGAACCTTCAGGAAACAGGTTCTGGTATCTCTTACGTGTTTTATTGTGACACCAAGAAAATGCTTGCTGAAAGTGTGACATTGGAAGTAATTTTGTATATCGTGTTATGGTGCAGACAAGTGTCTTTGGAGATCTGTGTAGTAGTTTTGTTTAATTAAGTTCATTATGTTTTTTTGATTAACCCTTACCCTCAACATACTTCCCCTTTACAGTACATAAACATTAAATGTATATTTTCGTCTCTTTTTGAAGAGTTAGGGAGGCTCAGTGGTTCCCAAATAAAGCTTTTTAGTATCACCCAGGGGACTCTTTGAAAGGATAGGTTTCTGCTACAGGACAAACTTTCTTATTCAGAATCTGTCTTTGGAATTTCATACCTTTGCTCACTAGCTATGTTTGTAAAGGATTGGTGTTGATGCCAGAAGACAAAAGTACAACATGTCCAGATAAAGGTCTAATTGGGTGGGCTTTGTAATTTACCAAGCAGCATACCTCCATTTAAAAAAACAGGAGAGCATCCACAGGACAGTAGTGAAACCTGGGGTTTTGTAAGGTGGGAACACAGAAACAGATGGAGAGAAAAGCTACTTAATATCAACTCACTTTACATTCCTTTTTCAAGTGTGTGTGCGTGTGTGTGTGTGTGTGTGTGTGTGTGTGTGTGTGTGTGTGTGTGTAGGCTAGATACATCCTCTGGTTTGATCCTCAGAAATGCAGTCCACTTCCTTTGAGATGAGCACTCTCACTGGACTGAAGCTCCCCAGTTAGGCGGGCCAGTGACCACCAGGGCTCCTTCTGGTCAGCCTCTCAGCATTGGGATAGCAAGTGTGTACCACCGTGTCCGGCACTTTTATGTGGTCCTTGGGCTCAAACTCAGGCCCCCATGCTTGTGAGATAAGCACTTTACCAATGGAACTATCTCCCCAGCCTTCAGGTTACTTTTTATTGTTTGCTATTTTGAGACAGGGTCTCACTACATAGACTTGACTGCTGGGACTTACAGTGGAGTCCATGCTGGCCTTGAACTCATAGAGATCTGCTTGGCTCTGCCTACATAGTGCTGTGATTAAAGGCATGCATCACCACACCCAGCAAGTTACTTTTTACAATTAAGAGTTAAAGCAGAGGAGACTCCCATGTTGGATAGATTTAGGTGCACTTGAGTCTCCTGTTTTCAGGAAAAAATGTTTTGGGGATCTATTTCCTTAAAGTTTCAGTTCCATGATGAAGCATTGAGCGAGTAACTCCAATTTGTTGTGATGTCATCTGTTGGGATCTAATACAAGTCCTAAGTCCAGAATAATGTCTTCTCATCATTTTGTTCTGGGATTAAAGGCATGCAGCCCAATTCCCAGCTCTTCAGTATGTTTTAATCTCATATCCACCACCAAAAACAAAAACAAAAAAATCCATGACAGAAAGTATAACTAGAAAAACAATTAGCTTTATATCCTCGTTCATAACTGTGTCCATTACCTGCATTCAGTCCTTACTCATCCCCTTATATTTAACCTTTCTTGTTCTCTTTCTTTCATGTTATACTGTACCCACAGGTACATTTGTTTACATATATACATACATTCTCAGCTGGATTCCAAACATGGGAGAATATGTGGTTTATTTCTTTCTGAGATTTTTGTGACCTTGCTTAATATTATATATTGTCAGTCTTTCCATTTCCCCACAAATTTAACTTTATTTTTCTTTGAAATTAAGTAGTAATTGTGTATGTGTGTGTGTGTGTGTGTGTATATATGATTTTGCTTTTTTTCCTTGTAGACATTTAGTTAATTTTTTTTAAGCCTTCTTACCAAAACCAGAACATGAAAAGAACAAGAAAGAAAGAAAGAGAGAGAAAGAAGAAAGGAAGAAAAAAGTGGCTGGAGAGATGGCTCAGCAGTTAAGAGCACATACCGTTCTTGCAGAAGACCTGTGTTCAGTCCTCATCACTCTCTTTGGATAGCTCACAATCACCTGTAACTCCAGTCCTAGAGGGATCTGATGTCCCCGTCTGTCCTCTGTAGACACTGCATTCATGTGTGCAAATCTACACTAAAACTATACACATAGACACGTAATTGCAAACAAAATCTTGATTAAAAAAGACTTCTTACTTGTGGAACCTAACTTTGTGTGTTTCTCTTCTAGTTATCTGTATTGTCTTGTTGCTTAAGAGTAAGGAAGATGCAGCCAGCTGTGGTGCACACTGTAATTTGTAATCTCGACAATTAGAAGTCAGAGGCAGGATGATTTTGAGTCTGAGGACAGTCTGGACTATACAATAGTAAGACACTGTTTCAAAGGAAACAAACAAACAAGCAAAGATCAAGGAAAGTATCATGCTGGGGCATCTTCTGTTCCTGTCATCAAGAGACTGTCGGGAGGAGTAGGAGGCCAACATCGTCCTTGATACAGGGGAAGCGTGTAGTATGGCCTTCACTGCAAATAGTTTTAAAATTATAGAGTTTACCTAGATTGATGGCCTTTTAAAAGAGTTTTTAAAAATTACTTTTTTTTTTTTGGTTTTTTGAGACAGGGTTTCTCTGTGTAGTTTTGGTGCCTGTCCTGGAACTCTATCTATAGACCAGGCTGGCCTTGAACTCACAGAGATCTGCCTGCCTCTGCCTCCCGAGTGCTGGGATTAAAGGCGTGCGCCACCACCGCTGCCCGACTTAAAAATTATTTTTAATATTTGTGTGTGTGTGTGTCTCTCTCTGTGTCTGTGTGTACCTCTCTGTGTTTCTGTGTGTGTTTGTGCATGTGTCTCTCTGTGTGTGTGTCTGTGTACATAATGCAGATGCCTGCAGGTCAGAGGCGGAGGTTACAAGCAGTTGTGAACTCACATCCTCTACAAGAGTGATTGTGCCCTTCACTGTGAGCCATCTTTCCAGAACTGATTGGGGGTGTTTTATTTTATTTCATTTTTAACGTTTTCAGTCCTTTTGGTAAGTTTGACTCTTGGTATGTAAGTTAATACTTACTGTTTTCCTCTAAAAGCATTGATAGTATTCGTTGAAGTTTTTTTTTAAAGCTTTATTTTACTTTTTATTTACATGTATGTGTCTCTTTTTGTGTATGTGTGGTGTGTGCTGGTGCCTTCAAAGGCAAGAAGATGTTGGAGATGCTGCAGAGGACTATATAAGCCATATGTATAAAATTATTCTGTTCTCCCATTTTTCCCTCCCTTCCTCTTTCCCTCCCTCCCTCTCCCTTCCTCTTTCCTTCCCTCCCTCCCTCCGTCCTTCCATCTCTCGCTTCCTTTTTTTTTAAAACTTTTTATTCAGAAACCATTCTAAATTGAATAGAAAAATGTGAAAATAAACACAGATTTTTTTTTCTAGATCACCTATCTTTGTAACTTTTACAATGATTCATGTATTGTTGTCAATTTGCATCCCCTTTCTGCCTTTATTTTGTTGGAGATAAAATCCAGGGCCTTGTACATGTTAGTCAAATCCTTTATCACTGAGCTATATCCTTGACCCTGCCTTTTTCCTCATAGACACTCAGTCCTCATATCCACATGTGTAGGGGTGTGTCTGTGTGTGTGTATGTATATGTGTTTTAAATTCAGACCCATATATGTTTGCATTATAACCCTTTACTCAGGAATACTCAGTTGATAACTTTTTAAGAATTAATTGGGCATGGTGTTGATCTCCTTTGATAGCAGCACTTGGGAGGCAGAGGCAGGAGAATCTCTTGGGTTCCTGCCCAGCTATGACTACATAGTAAGACCTTGTCTTAAAAAAACAAAACAACACCTATCCACAAAAAAATCAAAACCAAAAAACCAAACAAACTCAAAGCAAAGCAAAGGAAATCCAGTAGAGATAGTCTCTTACATACTGCTAATGTTATCAGTTTTGTAAATGTAGATTGGCAGTTATTGAGAGTTGACCTAAAATGCCTTTGTTACATGTGTCATTGCCAGCAGAGGATCCAGTCTTCAGGTATTACATCTGGTCTTCTTGTCTCCTTAGCCTCCTGTCATTTACAACATTTCTGTAACTGTTGTCTTCATGACACTGCATTTTTGAGGCTGGTGGGCTTTCTCACCACTTTATTTTCTTAAACAAAACAGTGCTGATGATATGTTTGCTTGCTGTTTTTACTTAGTTAGAGGTTTTGTATTCTTGGCTGATGTGATGTTTGGGTAATGTGATTTTGTCAGTATGTCACATTTTGGGGTACACTGTGTCCACCTGCCCTTCATTGAGGATGCTGGTTTTGATTACCCAGCCAAGATAGTACCATTTGCTGTCCCCTCCCCACACTTCACTTCACTTCACTTTACTTCATTAATTAATTAATTAATTAATTATACCTTGGAACTAATCAGTGGTTTGTGGAGAGACAGTTTAAACATCATGCAAAGATTATACTCCGCATCAAAATATTCTGCCTGGCCTAGTTCCATTGATGAATCTTGCCTGATTCATTTTTTGGTCAATATAACTTTCTCTTTCTAGTACTCCTTTGCGTTTGGCCATTGGCCCTGACCTAATATAAACAGAGCTGTACTTTTAGGCACCTTTTCCCTCCCTCTTACCTTTACTGCATCCCTCCTATCTATCAATCCACTTACCCATCCACCCCTAAGTCATCGAAGTGCTTTCTTCACTCAGAGTTCTAACAAATTGGTAATGCTTAATCTTGCGCTCATGTCTTCTTGACATGGTTTTTCTTTCAGAGCATCTCCTTTCCTTGTGACAGAATGTGCTACAGGTTCTTCATGTGTCCTTGACCAGCCCTGGAGTCAGCCAGGTTTCTGTTGAGTGGAGAATGGGCACCAGATGTGCACAGCGTTACGAGTTCTCAAGCCAACACCAGCTCCCATTCTTGCATGTTTAGTGAGATTTAAAGAGCCATCGGCAGCTTTCTTCGTGTCTGTGTCCCTGCTCTTTGACCAGTGTGACCTCCAGCATCTCTGGCTATGATTATGTTACCCTGACTTTGCTTTTATTTGTGTACTTTTGACCTTTCATTTGAACAGCAGTGCTGCAGATGTCCACTCCAGTTCAAGACTTTCCCTTTCTCCCTTGATAGCAATCATCATTTTTTAGTACTTCAGTAACGGGTAGCAACTTTTTTTTTCTTAAGCTTCACACTTAACTCCTTCCCTAAAGCTTATTTTGGAAAGTATAGAAAAATGCCATGAATTGGAGAAAAAAATTACCTATAATTTCACTACCACGAAGAAAAAATTAACCTTATTATATAAATGGACTGAGTAGAACTATATTCATTTAAAAATTTAATGCTGAAGATTTTCTCCTTTCTAAATATACTTTCTTAACACTCAGATCTTTGGTACCTAATAATTTATATTCCAAATGTCTTGAGGCTTGATAGTTTTATATGGTGTGTTAGCTTATTGACATCTGGAATTACAGTGTTTTCCAGATTTCTTCCGAAATTAGTAGTTTTCGGCTTTTCTCCCTGCAGTTCTTTGTACTCGTCTCCCTCACAGACCTGATGAGTCTAAGCAGAGCTCTGTGCGCCTGTCTTTAGCACCGTCCTTCTTTCCCTCTGTCTCTTTGTTTTTGTTATAGTTCCTCCAGATTTTCAAAATCCCATTTTTCTATTTTTTCTCTTAAAAAGAAACCCATTACTAAGAATGCAGTATTTGAGTGCTTAGTGATTCACATTGGCAAGGGATTTTTGATTGAATTTAGGAATCGTGATCTTTCCTTCTTGGACTATAACAAGGAGGCTGAAACTTGCCTGTGTCTTCCAGCTGATTTGGTGCAGTTGAGAAGGACGTAAAGACTTTCCCTTTGTAGCTCGTGTTCTTTTTCACTAGTGTTAAAAATTGCAGTGTGATCTGTTTCTTTAACATTATGCTCCTGTGTCTTCCACTCTCCTCAGCATTTGTATGTAACGTGCTTCATCTCTTGCTTTGAAAGAGAAGAAGGGAAAATTTAAGGAACATAGACTAACTTTTATCATGCAATGCTTTTTTTAAATGGCTGCATTATAAATTCTTGAAAATCAAGGGATTAATGGAAACACTTAATGAGGAAAGAGGGGCTCCATCACCTGTGACCTCCCACCTCTATTTTTAGTGAATAGACCGTTTCAACTCAATTAAGTAAAGGACATAAATTCTGTTGTTTCAGTTTTAATATTTCATGACTGATTTTATAGGTGAAATTATATTTTACAATAAATAGGAAGAAGAATTTATACAGCCTGTTCAATTTGATGTGAAACAGCAAATCCCATTCCTCTGTAGCTGTAAAGAAAATTCATTATAATGTCTTTAGTTGTAAGAGACGGTTTCATTGTGATTAGTTACACTGATAATAAAACAACCTTTTCAGATACCATGAGACAAGCCAGGAACGTGTGCTCTGATGACATTGAATTTTTCTCCTCTTTACTCCTTGAGTTGTCACTCCTTTATCTTAGCCTTTTTTTCTGGTCCAGCAGCTTTTTTCTTAAAAAAATTAGATGGAAATACTAACAAAGTATTGGTTTTAAAAATGCCTTTAAAAAGATAGATTAAATTTAACTTTTTGTGTAGAATCTTTCTGAGTGTGAAACACGTTTGTCAGAGATAGTTGGTATAAAGTTGTCATAAAGTTAAGCTCATGACTGGATCGTTTTAAGGTGTTTAGGAAGTAGTACTTCAAATGTGGGCAGGTTTTAAACCTTAAGAAAGTAATGGGCAAGTATGAGGGCTGACTTCATTTTACAGCGTGCTTACCATGTGATGATCCAGGTTTTGTATTGCTGTCAGCCCATCTTCGTAAGTAGTAGTGTAAGGATAGGAGTCCAGGATAGTGGTGGGGTGCTGATGTACTTACTCTTTTATCACTGTGCTTTGATCTTGAGCAATATGCCACTTTAGTTTTGTTTTAACTCTAAGCACTAAACAAATGTTTGAATTTTTAACTTGCAGGCAGAATTGAATTAGATTTTTAAATATAACTTGTTTTTCTCTGATATAGAAATATAGTTCTAGTTTAATTTATTTGAGTGAGTACTGTAGTTTCTTCTGATTCCTAGGCTTGGGAGCACACAGTTCTAGCCTGCTTATCTTTAACTGTTCTTGGACGTGGGTGCTAGGAGCCCAACTTGGGTCCTTGAGCCATCTTTCCTGCCCTAGAAGTGGTTTTTTTTTTTTTTTTTTTTTTTTTTTTTAAATAGCTAGAAATGGCATGTCTGATATATTGATGGGAGCAAACACACATACTATACTAAGTTAGTGGCTTTACATCCTACATCCCCTAAACTTGAATGGAATGCCTTCCAATACCAATGGAAGCTTCCTGTTGGGGAGAAAGGAAAATAAACAAATGCCAATAAAGGTGTGCTTTGGAGCCATATCTTCATTTGAGAAGCCAGAACAGAGAGAAGGACTTTATTTTTTTATTTTTATTCATTTATTCATTCATTTATTTTTCAGAAAGGTTTTTCTCTGTGTAACAGGCCTGGATGCTCTGTAACCTACTTTGTATACCAGGCTGGCCGAGAATTCACAGAGGTCCACTGCCTCTACCTCCTGAGTGCTGGGATTAAACGCATGCGCCACCACTGTCCGGCTGAGAGAAGGGCTTTATGTTAGTTGTCTGTTGCCCAGTAACCAAGACATCAAAAATGTAGTGGCCTAAAGCATTTACTATCCTGCTTTTCCTGTGGCTTGAGTATTTGGGAATGAGCTTAGCTGGGTAGCTCTGGTTTCAGATCTGTTCTGTGGCTGCAGTGTGATTTTAGGAGTTGTCATCCGAACGACTAATGACTCAGGGTAGATGATCTACCATGGTGGCTCATTCCTTGGCAATTGAAGGGAGCCCTCAGTTTTTCACTGGCTCTGGAGAAGAAGCCTCACGTCTTTGCCCAGGGGCTGCCCCACAGGCTGCACAGGTGTTCTTGCTATATCCTATTGGTGTTCCCAGAAGTCATGATCCTTGGGAAGGCAGGTGGGAAACATGGATGCTTTGGGACCAAGAGTCCAAGTAGCACACACACTGACGCTTCCTGGTTTCTTGGATGCAGTTTACTAGGTTCACACCATTCTGAAGAGGCAGCAGCTAAGTCTTTGAAGTAGTGACAATTGTAGATTCAATAAAAACCATCAGAGAGAACAGTATGTATTATAACTGAGGAAATGTATTGTAGTCTCATAGGACAGTGAGGAGGTGGAGTTGGAGTAACTCAAATATTCAAGAGCTAGTCCTGTCTGAATAAACCAGACTTCATTGTATGTCCATTTGTGGAACATTGCCTCTAGTGTTATCTAGTGAATATATTTTAGTGTGTTAAATATATTCTTGTCTGAATTATTTATTCAACTTACAATTGTAAGGATTTTTCTGGAAGAGTACTCTTTTTCCTTGTAGAATCAGAGACTTTATTCTGTGACCTCTTTTTCAAATTGATATTTCTGATAGGAGAGGCCTGGCTGGGAGGGCTAGGTACAGCACCCTTAGTTCCCCAAGATTTTGCACATCAGTAGTAGACGTCTTTCATAGACAGACTGTAGGAGTGGACTTTAAATTAGGGTAGGTAACACTATCGTGATACAGGTTCAGCAGGGAGTCCAGTTTGAAATGGCAGGTTGAGAGATACTTTGATGTATTCTCTTACTCAGCTGTTGCTATCGCAGCTCTTAGCTATGTGGTGTGGCCTAGTGTTTCAGGAGGAAAGAGTCCCTTCTGTGTAGGATTATAACTTCTGGTGCTTGCCTTGTTGTGAATTTCTCAAAGGGAGAGGTTATGAGACTGTTGGGGCCTTTTGTGCTTGTGCTTGTCAGGAAGGCTGAGGGTAAGGGAGTAGACGAGGGTGGGAAGAAGATGAGTTCGTGCAGCGTGCATGTCTGTGTGTGAGGGAGTGACTCCTTGGAAGTGGAAGACTCAGCTGTCTTCATGATATCCCATAGAGAAGAAAGAAGGCACAGGGAGAAATGGAGACTAGGATTGGGATGAGTGATGAGTGAACAAAACTAGTGAGGATGTCGGCAGGACGTCAGGGGCTCTGCCTCCAGTGCAGTGAGCAGTTGAAAGCCTGCCTCCTGAAATGCTTCCTCCACATCACTGGAAGAGCCTTCTGGGAGAAGTGGCCACCAGGTGTCATCAGAAGGCTGCTATTGATGTGTTTATTCTTGTTTTCAAAAAGCATGCTTCTTTTTTTCAGGTATTTTCCCCTTTAAAGCATGAGAAATAACTTAGAGACTTTAATTTTTGACAGTTTCTAGATGAAATTTACATTATTAGTAATATAGGTAAGATGAAAATAATAAAAAAAGTTATATATACCTTATTTTCACATCCAGAAACAACTGCTTAAAAAAGGTGGTGTGTGTGTGTGTGTGTGTGTGTGTGTGTGTGTGTGTGTGTCTGTGTCATTGGACTCAGAACCTTGCACATGCTCTAACACTAAGTCACACTCAGCCCTGTAGCCAGAAGTTTCTGTGTGTTTGGAAATCTTTGGGATTCAGTGAGGCTACGTGTGGATCGTGATTGATGACTTGGTCTAGGAAGCAAGTTTAGTAATACATGGTGCTTTTTTTTTTAAAATTATTTATTTATTTTTCTTGGGCATGTGCATGCTATGGTACACATGTGGAGAACAGAGAACAACTTGTAGGATTTGGTTTCCTCCTTTCACCATGTGGGTTCCAGGGATTGAACTCAGGTTATCATGTCTGACTTGGCAGCAGGCATCCACTAAGCCATCTCTCTGGGCCCAGTGCCACTGTCTTAGTCCACATACCTACTAGGTTTTTCAGCCTTGAAACTCTGCTGAAGGAAGAATTCTGAGATTCATTTTATTTTATTTTATTTTACTTTACTTTATTTTATTTTATTTTACTGTATTGCAAATGGCAGTCCGTCTGGAACAAGATTATGCCCTGTTTTACTTTGATATGGGAGATCAGGGTGCTCCAGATACTTGGTAAGCTTTTAGTGTTTGTTGTGTGAATGAGTGAAATCTGCTTCAGAAAAATGAGCCCTTTAACTGTTATGGTCAGGTGATCTTTGAATCTTTCAAGAAAAAAGATGATCTTGTTCCCATTTCCACTGGGAATATGATACTTGTTCTAATAACCTTTCTAATGAATTTTTAAAGCCTATATTAGCATAAACTCATTTCCGTTGAATCCCTTTTACATCATGTTAAAGTACTTAATTCAAACTACTCCTTACTCTTGCTTACTCTCTGTTTTCATTCTAGACTTTATGTGCTCTCTTCCTGTCTAGACATCCTCTGGCTCCAGAGCTGATGAGTGTTTTTAGAAATGGTGGCTGGGATGGCCTGATCAGTTGCCTGTTTTATTAAACCACTCTGGTGGAAAGCTGGCCTGTCCAGAGCTGTGCTTCATGCTCCTTGCATTTGCCCAGTCCTGCTTCCTCTTGAGGTGTTTAACTATTTCTACCTACTTTCTCAGCAAAGCACCAGCACCCAAGCCAAATTCAGAACAATGAACAGAACAAACCAAACCCCAAACGACAGCAACAAACCAAAAACCCACGCAGATTTAGTTTCTTCAAAGATTTAGACAAACGATTCAACTCGTTTGAATGTTCTCCTTGGGTGTCTGATTCTTGCTCATTATCTTAATTATATCTGCACAATTATGTCGTTTTCTATACATCAGGTACATTCCAGCAGAATATTTTCCAGTAGATAATGAATTGTGTCAGCATGGGATAGTTTTATATGGTGGACACTTGTGTGTGTGTGTGTCTGTGTGTGTGTAAGTGTGCTTGCAACAGAATATGCACTCTGAACACACATGCATGTGTGTTCTTTGGAGCACTGCTGAAAGGGCTCCTGCTGCTGCCCACAGCAATGTTACCTAGTTTCGATGGCAGTACTTATAGAAGCAGCTCAGTATTGAACAGAACACAGCTCACGCTGGTTTAGACTAAGTAGTAAACTTTTTGTTTATGTATGTGTGGTCTATGTTTGTAAATTGTAGGTATGCTCATCCAGGTGTGCATGTGTGGAAGTCAGAGGTTAGTGTCAGGTGTCTTCTGTTACTGTCCACCTTATTTTGAGACAATCTCTCATTGAACCTGGAGCACCTCATTTTGGCAAGATTGACTGGCCAGGGCCCGCCCCCTCTGCAGGAGTTGGGTTATACATGCCTGGCTTTTCTCTGTGTTTTGGGATTTGGACTTGAATCCTCATGCTGTGAACAAGGACTTTACCCAGTGAACTGCCTCCCCAACCCCTTTAGATTTTAAAACTGAACCTTTATTGCATGCTTTAAATATAGACAAGACTGACATTGTCTCTTGGGAAGCATGTGGATCTGCCAGAGTTATTATACATGATTGGTGGCCGTGCAGAGCAGTTCAAACAGTCAAGTAGTTTCTTTTTTTTTTTCTTTTTTCTTTCTTTTTTTGGTTTTTCGAGACAGGGTTTTTCTGTGTAGCTTTTGGAACTTGTCTTGGAACTTACTTTGTAGTCCAGGCTGGCCTTGAACTCACAGAGATTTACCTGCCTCTGCCTCCCAAGTGCTGGGATTAAAGGTGTGCGCCACCACCGCCTAGCTAGTAGTTGTTTTTTTTTTTTTTTTTAAGTTAAACATTTATTTGTTCTATAAACAAGTGAAAAAGTTGATAGAATGATACAGTGAATCTGTGTGTGCTTTTACTCACTTTTAAATAACTATTAGCATTTTGCTTCATATGCCTGCCTCACCTGGACATGTTTGAAGTACATCCTAGACATTTTTTGTTTCATTTGTAAATAGTTGGATGTGAGACTTTTCTTACGTGACAGGCATTCATGTTTTTTGTCTTGTCTATCTATCTATCTGTCTGTCTATCTATCAACTATCTATCTATCTTATGTATCTACCTATCTATCTATCTATCTGAGACAAGATCTCACTCCATAGCTCTGACTGTCCTGGAATTCACTATGTAGACCAGGTTGGCCTTGAACTCAAGGGGTCCGCCTGCCTCTGCCTTTCAAGCACTAGGATCAAAGGTGTGCGTCACTACGCCCGACCAGCATTTATTTATTTTAGTACTATGTAAGTGCCTGGAAATGTTGTAGGCCCTTAGGATATGTGGATGAATAAAATAAACCATGGTTTATATTCAAGCATGGAGAAACAGAAAATAATCACATACACAAATTACCATAAGTGGAATAGGAAGGACATTGGTTTCATTAAAGTTTAAAGCTTTTTATACAAAATATCATTAATAAAATGAAAAAGGAAAAAGTATTATAAAACATATCTGACAGGATTTCATATTTGGGATCCATGTGCAACTTCTACAACTCAATAAAGAAAACAAAGAACCAAGGTCAGAAATGAGCAAAAAGCTAACAAAGCACATAAGCCGTCACTGTCTTCAAGGGAATGCAGATTAAAAGCATATACATCCACTAGCATGACTAAAATTTAAAAAATGGACATATGCTCTTGGGATCCTGTGCATGGCAGGTGGCAGTTTAGAATAGTACAACTGCTTTGAAAATCAGTCAAGCAGTTTCTCATAAAGTTAGATCTGCCCTAGGTATTTACTTAAAAGAAATGAAAAACATATTTATGAAAAGACTTAGAATACTCATAGCACTTTTATCATAATAGCAACAAAAAGAAATAGCTCAGATGTCTGTTGCTAGAGGTTTCCTGCCTGGTCCACAGTCAGGACAAATCTCTCTCACCTGCCAGTCCCACAGCCGCTCAGACCCAACCAAGTAAACACAGAGACTTATATTGCTTACAAACTGTATGGCCGTGGCAGGCTTCTTGCTAACTGTCCTTATATCTTAAATTAATCCATTTCCATAAATCTATACCTTGCCATGT
This sequence comes from Peromyscus aztecus, assembly GCA_902168405.1. Classification (NCBI taxonomy): domain Eukaryota; kingdom Metazoa; phylum Chordata; class Mammalia; order Rodentia; family Cricetidae; genus Peromyscus; species Peromyscus aztecus. The sequence goes on along the minus strand of CABHPQ010139393.1, from coordinate 28,869 downwards.
GGCTCGTGGCTTACCGGCATCTTTACATGCTGCTTGTCCTGGTGGTGACTGGCAGTGTCTCCTTCCACCTTCCTGCTCTTTTCTTCTCTCTGTTAGTCCTGCCTATACTTCCTGCCTAGCCACTGGCCAATCAGTGTTTTATTTATTGACTAATCAGAGTAATTTGACCTACAGACCATCCTACAGCAGATGTCCCTCAGCAGAGTTCTGTTGTATCTATGTAGTTTATCATACTCAACAGTTCAGTAGGATATTGTACTGACATGTGCATCCAAAGACACCTTGCTGAGCTGCAGCCAGACCCCCTCTTCCCCCCAATCCTTGTTATATGAGTCTACTTATAGGAACTTCTAGAACAGACTTGTCTATTCACTGTGGAAGAATTCTAAACTGTGGTTGGGTATGTGGTATGGTGTGATGAGGAGTGAGGTGGTGTGCTTCTGGGAATGGACTGCAAAGGGGCATGCAGGAGACATCTTTAGGGAACATTTAGGGACAGAACTCTGTGTCTTATATACATTTCTTTGGACAGTACTAGGGATTGAGTTTAGTGCCTTTTGTAATCCAGGTGAACAACACCACTAAACTGTATCCCCAACTCCGAGCTCTGTCTTCTCTCATCCCCCAATTTTTAACAGTACTTGTGTGTGTGTGCACATGTGTGTCATAGCCTCTAGAGGTCAGAGGGACAGCTTTGCAGGGTGAATTGAACTTAAGCACTCAGACTTGGGGCTAAGTGCTTTTAACTGCTGAGCCATTCTGCCTACTCTGGAGCTTGTATCTTGATAATGATATCTGGGAGGCATCCTCTGGATACCTGAGCTGCTTTCTTTTTCTTCAACTCCTATTAGCCATGGCAGGAAGGTTCTGTTGCTCCATAGCCTCACTAACATTTGTTGTGATTCCACTTTTTTTCTCCCTCCCCTCCCCTCCCCTCCCCTCCCTTTCCCTTCCCCCTCCCCTCCCCCTCCCTTCTCTTTCCCCCTCCCCCTCCTCCTTCCCTTCCCTTCCCTCCCCCTCCATTTCCTTCCTTTCCTCTTCCCCTCCCCTCCCCTTCTCCTTTCCTTCCCCTTCCCCTCTCCTTCCCCTCCCCTTCCTTTCCCTTTTCCCTCCATCCCTCTCCTTTCCTTCCTTCCTTTTTTTTTTTTTTTTTTAAAGACAAAGTTCTGCCTAGTTGCTCAGACTGGCTTGACTACTCTGCAGTGTGACTCAGGTGCCTGTCCTGCCTTGGTCTCCCTGGTGCCACTTGTGGGCTCATTTGACTGCTCTGCTGTGATCTGATTTTTCATTTGCATTTATTCTAGTAGCTAGAAAGCAGAATCCTATTGTGACATGACTGCACTTCTCTAATGACTAGTGATGGACGGGTTTTTATTTTTATTTATTTACTTTTTTATTTCATGTGCTGTTGGCCATTTTTGTATTTCCTATGGGGAAATTTATAATCAGATTTTTTTCTTCATTTTGAAATTATTGTAATGGTTTTTTGAATAGGTCTAGGAGCAAATGCCTTATCAGATATGTAATTAAAAAAAAAAAAGTCCTATTCCAAGGGTTCTTTTTTCAATTTCTAACTGGTGACCTTTATAGCATAGTGTACTTGGAAGTTTTTAATTTTGATAAAATCTGATTTTTTCTATCATTTATATATTTGATTCCATGCCTTAAATATTATTTTTTGTTCTCCACTTTCAAGTAACAGGCTTCATTTTTATTTGTCATTTATGGAAAAAGTAGCTAAATAGTTAAAATGTCATTATTTGTTAATGACTTTTATTAACTTCAAATAAAATCACATTTGGCCAAAAATTTCAATCATAGGATAAAATAAATGGAAAACGATATGTGTAAATTTAATTAACTATCATAATGAAAAATAAAATCAATAATATTGACTTTTAAGACATTCTATTCAGGGTAATTCCCTTCTCTCCAAAAAACTTACTCCATTAATTTTGTACCACTGACATTTACCTTTGCCATTAACCTTCAGACAATACAAAACTGACTGTGAGATAGGGAAGTTGATGGACACCTGGAGGAGGAGTGACTTTTCATTGGCAAAAGATTTAGCATGAGTGGTGTGATCTGTGATGAGAATATATGGTGTTAATTGAGATCTACTGAGAACAGTCATGGTAAGGCTTTTGCTTTAGGGACAAGGGACAAAGTAGTTGCTTTTGGACCAGCATTTAGTCCCTGTTAGAGGCTACACAGAAAGCAAGTCCTCCAGACCCGTCACTGGTTCTCTTCACATCTGTTTTGTAGAATGGGAATCTACCACAATATAATTTGAAACAAAGGCTTCTCTGTTTAAAAAGGAGTCACCTGAAATCTAGTGTTTGACAGACTTAAAATGTGAAGAGTTTGGAAGCTGTTGGGGAGTATCCTTTTCTCATCAACAGAGATGCGTAGTATTGCTTTGTGAGTCACAGTGGTCCACAGGTTTGTGAGTCACAGTGGTCCACAGGTTTGATCACAGGTTTTTTATTTTTTATTTTTTTTATTTTTTATTATTTATTTTTTTTTAAGATGAAAAGCTCACTCTGTAGCTGGGCTTGGTCTGGTAGTCACTGTGTAACCTTGATTGGCCTTGATCATAAGGCAATCATCCTTTTTCAGCCTCAGAGGATTACAGGTTTGAACCACTACATGCAGCAAGACTGCCAGTTTTGCAAAAAGAACTTTATACGTGTGGTCAAGTTTGGTCAAGTACGGAAGAAACTTCATTGAGTTTAATTTCATGATGTTTTTCTTGCTTAGGTTCAGACTAAGAGGTTTGCATTTTCTTTATGTTCAAAGCTTTAATGCCATGTTTGTTTATTTCACAGATTATAAATTCTAGTTAAATTCAACTTTGACAGAAGAAACATCACCAGAACTTTATTAAGAATGGATTCTGAGAATAAACATGAAAATGATGAGGATGAGGAAGCAACAGACAAGAAAAGTGTTTCATCCCATGCTGCTAGTTGTGGGCCCGTATCTGATGGTATAGCAAATGCCTCTGAGAATTGTACGAGCAAAAGGGCTTTTTCAGAATCATCCAGCTCGGACAGTGTTGCTGTGGAGGAAGACAGAAGTGAACTTGCTTCCAAACGGATGAGAATAGAGGCAGTGGAGCCCCTTGAGACGGGAGAGCAGGGTACCTGTGGGTTGGACACTGCGGAAGCTAGTGTCCGTTCGACTAAAGCAGGGAAGGAGACCTTTTCAACCAACCACTCAGATGGAGGCAGAGCCCTTCCTAGTGTCTTTCCTCCATCTTGTGATTTTAGCACGTTGGATACCCTTCCTTTGAAAGCAGATTCAGTGAGAAAGCCTGCTCAGGAAATGGTTTCCCTTGTTCCAGAAAGACACACCCCTTTTGCTCCAGAAGGAATGAGTGTTAGTTGTACCTTTGGAAATGCAGAGACAGCTCTCATGTGTAGCTTGTGTGGCCATTCATCTTCCTCTTGCTCAGCTTTGGAAAAGCATGTGGAATGTCATGGGGAACAGGAGAAGGGATGTGCCAGCTGCCACTGTAGCCACAGAGCAGAGAGCAGCTCATCTCCTCATGTGCATGTGAAACATACTCACGGGCCACAGAAAATCTTTTCCTGTGATCTCTGTGGCTTCCAATGTGCTGAAGAAGACCTGTTGAATGCACATTACCTTGGCAAAACACACCTTCGGCGTCAGAATCTTGCTGCTCGTGGAGGATTTGTACAAATCTTAACAAAACAACCTTTTCCTAAAAAAGCCTGTGCCATGGGAACAAAGAATGTTAGAACAAAACCAAGAGCTTCTAAACCAATAGCAAGGAATGGGGATTCAAAAGGACTGCAGAATCCTGGGAACAAATTTAAAGACTGCAGAGGAGCCCTTTCTAAACATAGTGGTGGTAGTAGTGAGCTGCTTGTCGAAATGGTGCCATCTAGGAATTCCTCATCAGGGAAAGAAGAAATTGTTGAGGAAAATGTTACTTTTGGTGTAGCTCAAAATCCTGAAAATCAGAACAAACAGCTAGGGGGCTTAGTGAGCTCAGAGGGTCTTTTAGGTAAATCAGAATCCATCAAAAATACCCTCCAGATAGCACATATCAGTATCAGCACCACCTCGAGGCCAAGGTCTGAGCGAAATCTCCTAATGTTGGGTAATGGCTTTCGAAGACGAAGTGGCACTTTTACTTTAAAGGGCCAGGCAAAGAAAAGGTTTAATCTTCTAGGAATTAATAAAAGGGGTACAAATGAAACTCAGAGGATGTATATGAAACACTTTAGGACACAGATGAAAACAAATGATGCACAGCCAATGATGGAACAAATGAGCAAGGATGTCCAAAGTCTGTGTGTGACTACCTCAGATGACCCAGAAGTGATACAGGACAAGACAGCTTCCTGTCTTTCGGGCTCCACACAGCTGGGCTCCCTGCCAGTAAAGCCAACTTCTGACCACCAGGTCCTGTGTACCTGTACAGGGTGTGGTCATATAACTGCAGACAAGACAGACTTGGACATTCATGAGAAAAGGTGCCGTGCAAGAGAGATGCAGTTTTACTGTCAGACTTGTAACTTTTCTAGTCCGTCAAGGAAAGACTTAGAGGAACACTTGCACAGTAATCAGCATCAGCAAATGGCTCCTGTCCTCAGCTGCCAGTGTTGTTCCTTTATTTCCTTGAATGAAATGAGTCTTAGAGACCACATGAAGGAGAAGCATAGCATGGGCTTTTTTTGCACCTCTTGTAATCTGTTCTTGTCTGAGAAAGATGTGGAAGAACACAGAGCAACTGAGATGCATAATAGCCTAGTGGTTCAACCAAAGACGGCTTCATCATTGAGCAGTGATTCTGTCTTACCTTTAAGTACTTTAGAAACAGAAAACATGGAAGATTCTAGAGAAGAATCAGGGAAAGCAGCTAAGGGGGACCTTGCTGAGTCGAGGGTCGGCCTTGGAAGTGAAGCGAGGCATCCAAGTAAGCCGCAGTTTCAGTGTAAGAAGTGTTTTTATAAAACAAGGTCTTCCACTGTCCTCACAAGACACATAAAGCTTCGGCACGGGCAAGACTACCACTTTCTTTGTAAAGCATGTAATCTGTATTCATTGAGCAAAGAGGGAATGGAGAAGCACATTAAAAGAAGCAAACATCTTGAAAATGCTAAGAAAAATAATATTGGTTTAAGTTTTGAAGAGTGTATTGAAAGGGTATGCATAGGTGCAAATGATAAAAAAGAGGAGTCTAGTGTTTCTGGAAGTGGAAGGCCCGAAGGCCATGCTGGTGTGCGATTACAGGAGCATTCCTATCGTGAGCAGAGCTTGCTAACTCCTAAGGAACTGCCACAGTCTGGTGTCATCACCAAAGATGATGAATTAGCCTTAGCCACTACTCCAAAGAGAGGGAGGCCCAAAGGCAGCATTTCACGGACTTGTTCACACTGTGGACTTTTGGCCTCTAGTATTACAAATTTGACTGTGCACATCAGGCGTAAACACAGTCACCAGTACAGTTATTTGTGCAAAGTATGTAAGTATTATACTGTAACTAAAGGAGATATGGAACGTCATTGTGCCACCAAGAAACATAAAGGACGGGTAGAAATAGAAGCAAATGGGAAACAAAGTTCAGATATCATTATTGGCCCAGAAGGAGGTAATCTTGAAGCATGTAAAAAGAACACCCCTCTAGCAGTGACTGTTTCCGATGGACAGGCTAACAAGTCCACCGAGTCAGATACATCTACTTTAGATAAGCCAGTGGTCAATTGTGGAAATGCAGTAGAAATTGAAGGTGAAAATGTATTTCATTCTGTAGATAGAGAAGTTAGCAGTCGCCTCTCTGATAAAAAGGGACAGATATCTCTAGAGACAGAGGACCTTCTACAGAATGATGCATGCTCTCAGAGAGATGTTGCAGGTTCAAGTGACAATAAATGTCTGCACTGTGAGTTCAGTGCTCATTCTGCTGCTTCTCTAGAGCTACATGTGAAAAGGAAGCACACCAAAGAGTTTGAGTTTTATTGCATGGCCTGTGATTACTATGCAGTAACTCGAAGAGAAATGACTAGGCACGCTGCAACAGAGAAGCATAAAATGAAAAGGCAGTCTTACCTCAACTCTTCTAATGCGGAAGCAGCTTCTTCAGAAATGGCCAAAAGCATCCTTATACCTGAGGAGGAACATTCACAGAACCCTGAGGAATTTAAAATAAAACCAGACCAATCATCTGGTACTCTCAAATCTAGAAATGCTGCAGATGGTTCTATTTTAGATGACAATACTAATTTAGATATGTCTAAGGTGCTCTGTGCTCCTGACTCAGTGGAAATTGTGACTGAGGAAGATCATTCCTTTTGTGAGACCTTGGAACAGTCCCTTGTTAAGGACAAAAATATGAAACCTGGAGAGATAGTGTCCCTTAATATGCCCTCTAATCATGGCTCCCCAGGCTGTCTTCAGAATGAAAATCCAGGAAGCTCTGCTGCGGATTGTGAGGCGGCAAAGAAAAACCAGAGCACATTGAATGATGTTGGTGACTCAAGTACACGCTGTGAAGATGAGGGAGGCTGCCCAGATGACAGTGGAGGTACAGTCCTTGACAAGTCCCTCTGCTCTGGAGACTTAGATGGGGACCATCCCCCTGAATCCACTTCCCCTGTTGTGCTGAAAATACCAAGAGAGCACCTGGACCTGGATGGTGGTGACCAGAACAAAGCTGGATGCGAACAGAATTCAGAAGACTTGAAAGATGTGCAAGCAAACCCTGTTCTTGAGAATAAGGAAGTTCTGATGAATTCACAACATGACACTGAAATTGTTTTGGAAGAGGATGGCCCAGCTTCTGATGACACAGTTGACAGCAATGATGTTTATGAAACTATAATAAGTATTGATGATAAAGGGCAAGCCATGTACAGTTTTGGCCGGTTTGATTCTTCCATAATTAGAATAAAAACTTCTGAAGATAGTGAATTGGTAGATCAGTCGGAAGAGGGTCTGATGGCAACAGGGGTGAGAGTTAGTGAGTTGCCTCTAAAAGACTGTGCCCAAGGCTTGAAGAAGAGGAAAGCTGAAGGCAGTTCCTTTGGCGAGTCCACTCGAATCAGATGTGATGATTGTGGTTTCTTAGCAGATGGACTGAGTGGACTGAATGTTCACATAGCCATGAAGCATCCTACAAAAGAGAAACACTTTCATTGTTTACTTTGTGGAAAATCATTCTATACTGAGAGCAACCTTCATCAGCATTTGGCTAGTGCTGGTCATATGAGAAATGAACAGGCCAGTGTAGAAGAGCTTCCAGAGGGAGGGGCCACCTTCAAATGTGTCAAGTGTACAGAGCCCTTTGATTCTGAACAGAATTTATTTCTGCATATTAAAGGACAGCACGAGGAATTGCTACGGGAGGTAAATAAGTACATAGTGGAAGACACTGAGCAAATCAATCGAGAGAGAGAAGAAAACCAGGGGAATATCTGCAAGTACTGTGGGAAGATGTGCCGGAGTAGCAATTCCATGGCCTTTCTGGCTCACATTCGGACTCATACAGGTATGGAACCCTTGTAGCAAGCCTGTGTTTTCCTATAAAGTGTGAAAGAATGACTTTGGGTCCCAACCAGGTATGGAACCCCATTTGAATTTGCTTGTGGGCCTTCCACCTAATTAATATTTCATGTTTATGTGATGCTTTGCTTGTGTCTAATAAGTGTCGACATTTAACGTTTCCAGAGGCAATTTAGTCTCAGAGATTCTAAAGGCAGATTAGTGGACAAATTTCTTTTACTTTTGTCAAAAGCACCATCTGATGCCTTTGCAAAGCCCCTGTGTTTTACTGCTTTTCATTTGTTTTGTCCTAATTGTTTGGTTTTCTAAAGTTACAGTAAATGACACTTTGTGGTTTTGCAGAGCATGTTAAGTAGCTTTTAGCCTTTAATAAAATTCTTATGTTTTGAGACAGGGCCTCATTGTGTAGCCCTGGCTGTCCTGAAACTCACTATGTAGCCTAGGCTGTTCTCTACCTCACATAGATCCTCCTGCTTTGCTTCCCAAGTGTTGGAATTAAAGGTGTGTGCCACCACGCCCTCAAATTTTTTTCTTTTCTTCTTCTTCTCTCATATATTACATCTTGAGTGCAGGTTCCCTCCGTCCTCTCCTCCCATTCCTCGTCCCAACCTCCCCTCTCCTCAGATGTACTCCTCCTTTCCCTTCAGAAAAGAGCAAGCCTCCCAGGTATATCAATCAAACATGGCATATTAAGTTGCAGTAAGACTAGGCATCTCCCCTAGTATTAAGGCTGGACGAGGAAAAGTACCAAAAGCAAGCAAAAGAGTCAGAGAGCCCCCCAACTGTTAGGAGTCCTACAAGAAGACCAAGCTACACAACCATAACATATGCAGAGGACCTAGGTCAGACCCATGTAGGCTCCCTAATTTTCAGTTCAGTCTCTGTGGGCCCCTGTGAGCCCAGATTAGTTGATTCTGTGGGCCATTTTCTTGTGGTGTCCTTGACCCCTCTGGCTCCTACAATCCTTCTCCCCCTCTTTTACCATATGCTCAAGAATTTAACCTTTATTTTTTTATGTGCTTTGCCTGCATGTATGTCTGTGTACCGCATGCATGCAGTGCCCATGGAAACCAGAAGAGGGCATTAGATCCCATGGGACTCTAAGCCTGTGATCTTAACTGTTGAGCCATCTCTCTTGCCCTTAATAAAATGCTTAAGATATTAGAGATTTAAAAATATTCATCAACAGATAGTTTGTATCTACAAGTGTGGCTCCCAGCAGTAAGATTCTCCTTTCAAGGACCAGTTTGTGAACATGGTTCCCTTACTATGCATTGGAGTTTGGTTTTCATTGAGGTAGTACCTGATTTAGGGTCTATATTCTGACACATTGAACATTCCATGTTAATGTTTAGTTTGGGGAGAAATTTAAAATATATATATATATATATATATATATATATTTGGTGAAAAATGCATAAGGCACTGTTGTAAATTTATGTAAAAATTCACTGCAGTGTTTCTGTAACCCTGCCATACATTCTTTATTTTAAATAGACAGCTTTTCTAAATCATTGTGCTCTGCTTAGACAAGTTCTGTCTACATGGTTGAATTTATGAGTGGATTTGAATAATAAATTCACATTTCAATGAACATATTTTCATTAAAACGGTAAGGTTTATTTTACTGTACTTTTAAATAATGGCATATTATTAAATCTATACTTTAAATTCCTGCAGTTTTTGAAACTTAGTGCATGGTTACACAGAGAAAGATATAGAACATTATTAGTAATTGAAGTTGATTAAAGATAGATCAAACATTTCCCTTAAAGAAAGTAACAGGAGATTAGTTCAGGTAAATATAAACACCACAGGCCCTGTGTGGACCTGCTGTCCACGAGATACGTGCTGTGGAGCCATTTCTGGAGGACATTTAAGTGCTTATTTGTTTGCATTGTTGGTACCTCAGTTGTTGCTTCTCACATCCTGAAATGACATGATATTAGATACCAGGCTGTTCTTATGCATGGAAAATATGTGTTTTCTTAACATGCCCTCTTAAGTCAGATAAAGCTGAATAAAACTAAGGGGAAGATGCTAATGGAGCTCTTTTTAGAATTCTTTATGCAACTGTCTGGTCAAGACATGTTGCTTATAATTGATGTGTCCATTACTTGAATTCTCTTGTAATTATAGTCAATAAGTCTTGTAAATGTGTTAAAGCTCACTAAAAGCATACAAATTCAAGAACAGAGTAAGGCTAATAATTTAAAATAATCAATGTAGGCATTTCAGCACTTAATTTCCCTTGTGTGTTGATAGCTGATCATTCTTAATCCATTAAGATTTATTTAGTCGTTTACAATGCAAAATAGGTTTGCACTGGTCACTTGTGCCATTTGAAAATGTCTACCAGGTTAAGTGCAGAATGTAGTCCATTAGTCTTCCTTGACTATATATATTAATTGCATTTAAAATCAAGTTAATGTGGATGTGAAAGTGAGGTAACTATCAATATGTGACAGAGTAACCCTACTTATATAAGTTACATCATTGATTGTAACATTTAGTAAAAGTTAGCATACTTTTTTTTTCTTGGATCTTCTGTTGGTGTTATCAGGAAGCACATTTTTATAGTGCTGTGAAGCACTGCAGAGCATCCCTTCCTGAGTATGGAGTACCAGCCCACCATGTCAGTTTTGCAAGTCACTTTTTGGGGGAAGTTGGTCTTCAGGTTTTAATTTCATGTTATTTTCTTCTTGGAATATCTTAAAATGGATGACTTTCTGGTACTTTGCTTTTATCTATGAAGGAGTAGTACAGGGTTTAGCTGGAAAAGGCTTGCTCTTCCATTCATTTCCATATCTGGAATTTGCTGTATGTTTTATTGTAACCTGTTCTAATTATTCTTAACATAATAAAAGCAGCATTCTGAAGAAATGAGTTTTGGTTATCAGGAATTGTAGGAAGAAAGCATCTCAGTTCTCAGCTTGATTAGCAGAGTCTTCCCTCTTTCATTAGAAGAGCTCATGGAGCAGGGGTTATCTCTTGTGCAGTATTCTTCTAAAGCTTTTATGTCACAGGACATGGGAGATGTCGTGATGATATTGGGAAGCCATTCTGTTTGTGTTCATAGTACTCTGGTCACTTATGCCCTTTGAAAATGTTCCTATGTGGGTATATGTGTTGTGTGACTTCACTGAAAGTTCCAAGTGAGTGCTGGGTGTCTGTAACTCTGTAACAGTTTAGAGACCATACAGACACCAAGACAGTTACTCTGTAGACTGAGCACAGCAGGAAGGGACTGAATTCATTCACTTCTTCCTCTGCACATACTTCATTCAATGTAATTTGTTGGATGGGTAAGTGAATGGGCGAATGAATGAATGAAGTATTCAGATGCTTAGGGAAACACTTTGGGTTTAGACTACAGTCAGCAAGCACTGCATGATGTACATGCGTCTGCATTACTTCTTCCTCTCTGAGATCTGGAGGATCCTGTCCTTCCCTCTGAATGTTAATGCGACATCTGCGTATGCACAGCAGTAAGAATGAAGCAGAGGCATGACCTTTTAGGTCTGAGTGCACACTGAGTTTTCAGGTCTTTGGGATTTGTTTAATAAATAATCAGACACCTGAAAGTTAGGGCTACTTTAGTTTTTTTCTCCCTTCATAAAATCCTACAGACCAAATTAAAATACAAGAAAAAGCTTCTGAGGATAAAGCTGCTCCAGGGAATAGATTTATTTAAGGTAATTCTGGACACTTTTAATACTAAAATACATCTGAGAGAAAGTCAAATTTAGAAATATGTGATTTTACAGGTTTTATGTTATAAACATATGCCTGGATCCATTTCACAATGTGTATTGTATAGCAACTGTAAAAAAAGAAATTTTATCTCTAAGGAAGTGAAGTAAAAGGAAAGACTTCCTTCTCTTACAGAGAGGATTTCCTCATCTGATTCTGGAATGCTAATGACATAGGAAGGAGACACTAACACGGCCTACCCTGAATGATAGCTGTGAGCCAAGGCCCCCCTGACTTTCTAGGTGGAGCAGTTAACGGAATTCCTGATTTGTATGGGTCCCTACACTGCACTGGTGTGTATGGGGTCCCTATCCTGCACTGGCGTGTATGGATCCCTACCCTGCACTGGCGTGTATGGGTCCCTACACTGCACTGACTTGTATGGGTCCCTACCCTGCACTGGCGTGTATGGATCCCTACCCTACACTGTCGTGTACGGGGTCCCTACACTGCACTGGCGAGCCCTGAGACTTTGGGAAGGACTTCCTCGCTGCCAACTAAAACCACAGCTGCTTCTGTTCCATCTGTGGCGGTCTTAGTGTTGTCTGAGCGGGGCTGGCCAGAACTCAGGCGGTCTGAGTGAAGCCACCAGGGCTTTTTAATCTGTTTGTCCAGATCATCGTGCAGATAAATGTTGGGGGAGTTTTATCCTTTGAATTTGAGGTCCTGATACTATTGTTTATTAATAATTTCCAAATTGTCCTTGAAAAGCATTTTTACTTAAAGCAACAGATGGATTGATCCTCTTACCTTTCAAAAGTTCTGTTATGGGATTCTATCACTCATATGATGTTTCAAAGTCATGATAGGCTTAATTTTATCAGGATTATTTAAATAAACTAGTTTCCAAAATGATCGATAGAATGTGATTGCTGTAAGCTGAAATCTCAACCTGCTTTTGCTATTTAAACATATAAATCTTAACTAGATAGAACCATTCAGGTGTTAGATACATTTTACATCTACTTCTAACCATGGAAGTTTGAAGTATTAAGAAATCCACTTCATTGTCATTGGACAGTGAAATACTCAGCCTTGCCTGCCATGCAGTACTGTTAACTTTTTTTCCTTTTTTCTTTTTTAAATTTCTGTTGGGAAGTTAAAATTAAATGCTTCACTTTTGCAGTTACCTTTTGAGAATTAAGTTGAACTTTAAGAGCCTAATTTTTCTTGAGTGCTTTAGTTTCAAACTTTTTTTTTCCTCTTGGAGGATTTAATTTTTTCCAGGACTGCACAAAGGCTCATTGATTGAAGATGATTGAAATTTTTTATTTCTATTTTATAATTTTTGAAATTTACAGATTTCATACTCTAACCACATTGGAAGAGTTATTTCACAAAATAGATACTAATCATGACATGGAAAGTCTGGAAGCATGATGATTTAAGCTGCGGTCTTTTTTATTTCCATGTGTTTCAGGATGTAGTAAGAAAGCTGGAAGACAGTGTGTACATACCTTCTGCCTTAAGAGATTGCTATTTCTGTGTAATGAAGGTGCCTTCCCTGCCACTCAAGTGGTGCTACTGACTGAAAGGGTTAATTTTCTTATTTTGGAGTATAGTTTAATCTTGCTCCATATTAAGTAAAACATTTTTCTTGTTGTTTCTGAGCCTCTCGTGTTGAAATATTTGTTAGTGAACCCAGTAACCAAGATGTTGACACTTCTGGTTTGCTGATTCATCCCAGAAATGAAATGATTCCAGAAGCAGTTGTGTGTTGTTCAGTCATATGTTTGTGAAGATGTTAGTAAAATAAAGCAATTCTTTGAGGTCAGTGGCAGAACATCTCTACTACTGTGGTTTGTGCAAATAAATTCAAACCTGGAGAAACCCGAGGAAATTGGATGGGCACTGAAAAATAGACTCAATAGTACACTTTGTAGATACCAGTGACCTTGTTTGTATTTGTGTTTTTAAAATGTTCCATTTTTAAATAGAATACCTTCAAGAAATATTTTTGTCAGTTGTATGAAAAATTTTAACATTATTTAGCTCATTTAAGCTGCTTAGTGGCACTCAACTTTTGACTTTAAATCTTGTTAGAAATGTTGTTGAGAATTGGCAGTATTCACTAAAACATTAAAACCTTCTAGGTGAGGAAATTATGGGATCAAGAAAGTTATAAATGAATGCATGCATCCTGTTTTGGGGATGAAATTCTTAATTAGATTGAAGTTTTAACTTAAGATTTAGTTTATTACCCAACCCCACTCCCCATTAAAAGTCTATTAGTAATATGTTATTCAGGCCCAAATCTTATTTTATGTTAAATTTACTCAGGATCAAAACCATTCAAGTGCAAGATATGCCATTTTGCAACAGCTCAGCTTGGAGATGCCAGAAACCATGTGAAAAGGCACCTTGGGATGAGGGAGTACAAGTGTCACGTCTGTGGGTGAGTAAATTGAAGCCACCTCTGCTGTGTGAACCAGGAGCTGTGTGCAGGATATCTATTGTTTGAGAATTCAAAACTGATATGAGTAAGAGTGGCGAAAATTATGCGTGCGTATCCTCCTTTCCTTTGTTATGGTAAATTCCTTAAATACAGTTATGACATTCTTCTCCCACTCCTAATCCTGTGCTGAAGATGAGCAATTTTATGGGCTACAAGGTCAATTTGAACCTGTAATCTGTAAATTGACTAAATTATAGGATGTTCATTCACATTGCCAGAGAGAACTATAAATTCCATTTAAAGACAAAAATCCCCCCCAGATAATATAGCTTTAGGAGTGCATATGTATTTTTTTTTCTTATGCTATACTGCCTTAAATTTAATCACATTAATGACTCTTCGGATCAATTGGACATAGTCTATAAGGAAAGACAAAAGATTTAATTTCAGATGCCTAGTTACTGATCATTGGAGGGATGATGTGGTAAAAACAGTGTATAATGTATTTTTGTGTCGTGTGATTTCAAAACTAGTTTCCTTTTTCAATTCATGGTTCTTTGTAGAGTCATTCATAGTGTTTAATTGTCATTCAGGTATGTTACATTTAATAGAAAGCACTGAGGTGCCTTAATGTAAAACTAATTAATTTAGCAGAAATGTTTAAAAGGTTTTAAAATGCTATGACATATATGGTGTATCATAGGACATTCAGAGGTGGATTTTAATGCTCTACTTATTAAAATATATTTTAATGTTATTATGCTAGAGAAATTAACTAATAAGTACATCATATAAAATACTTTATATGAAACTTAAGAAATCTGCAATTCATAGGTTCAATTAAATTATGCAGTATGCATATATTATGCTTATGTAGAAGGCTCTTCAGATTTACATGACCATGTAAATATCCTTTAAGTCAGGAGCAGTTCTACTTTTTATTGGACAATACATTTTCCCAGGATACAATTTCATTTTTTGACCCTTAAGATAGTTTTGCAAATAACTTTGCAAGCAATTTTATCAACCATGGTCTGTGATTTATTCATTGGCCAAATTGATGGTTCAGTGACTTGCAACTAAAGTAAATGAAGATGGACCTTTGCCCTGAAGCTACTCGTGAGCAGTTGGAGAATGAGTTCTGTTACTACTGCGTTGAGCTGTGCAAGTCCCAAGTGGTTCATTTTAATTTCTATAGGGCTTGTGATTTTAAAAGACATCTTATTTCCTGTTTTTATTGTCTGAGTTATAGGAGATGATCCTGACTCCAGTGAAAATGTGCATTTGGAAGCAGTAAGCAGTTTCTTTCCCATTTGTGAAAAATAAGTAAATAGTTTTTACACATTTGATTAGTTGAAATCTAATTTTTAATCCATTTTTAAATTTAGGGTACTAAGATACTGGAAAGCGGAAAAAAAACCTTTTTCAAAGAATCCTATTTTACATACATAGTGTCAGAAACATTTTATAATTTATTGGCTGTAAATGTATAATTTGAACTCTGTGCTTTTCCTTAGCTGATTGCTTACTGTAGAGGAAATGTTGCACTAGTAGTTCATATGTTGATCACCAGGCTATAGAATATAAGTAAATATTAATTTTTTGAATCTTAGGTTTGCCACAGAAAGAAACAACGTATAGAGTATGTGGATAAAACATTCTAGATTTCAGTATTTAGATTTGAAAAATAGGGTAGCCTTTAAACTTCACCCCCTGTGGAATTATAGTTCTCTTTCTTTTTAAAAATCAGTTCAGTTTAAAAGTCATATACACATACGGTAATTTTAGGAGGTAGGTAGCCTTAATGGGAAGCCAAAAGCTCTGAAGGTCAGTGAGCTGAGGAGGATTGAACAGTGAGGTGGGATAGAACAGTAATGAACTAGGAATTGAATATTCTGGAAGGGGTATCTTCGGTGGGTCTGTGTTTTGTGTGTTA
>CABHPQ010139393.1:7500-13239 GCA_902168405.1 Peromyscus aztecus | reverse complement strand
GTGTTTTGTGTGTTAGGTATGGGGGTATCTTTGGTGTGTCTGTGTTTCATATGGTAGGTTTGGGGGTATCTTTGGTTCTGTGTTTCATGTGTTAAGTATGGGGGTCTCATGTGTTTGGTATAGGAGAGTAACATAAAAGTTCAAATGGAAAACAAAACAAAAAAGCAGGGACTGGTTCTTATTACTGACACTGGAGAATATTGGTACATTAACATTGCTGACAGTGTCAATTCATTATCACTGATGGCTAAATAATCTCACAAATGCTCAGTGGACCCATTAGTTCCTGAACATAAGCAGGGTATGCTGCATTTCTTCATTAGCTTTAATTGCTATAAATTTTACCTTTTACAAAATCATGCTTTAAAAGGTAAAGTGATCTTTCAGGAACATTAATTCTATAATTTTGTCACAAACAGAAGATCCTGTACTGTTTTCTTTTCTCCAGTAGATAATATCTTAGTCTCAGTCTTTTGAAGTTGTTTTAATGACCTCTTCCTTATCTGGTTATTAGTAGTTATTTATCAAATATTTCTGTTGAATAATGTGTAAAACATTGAGGTAGGCACAATTTTGAAATAAGTTTTATAAAACTGAACTAATTTTTGCAGTAACCTTCTAGTTGTCTTTTTTTTTTTTTTTTCCCCTTGGTTTTTCAAGACAGGGTTTCTCTGTGTAGTTTTGGTGCCTGTCCTGAATCTTGGTCTGTAGACCAGACTGGCCTCGAACTCACAGAGATCCGCTTGGCTCTGCCTCCCGAGTGCTGGTATTAAAGGCATGCACCACTGGCCCCCTTCTAGTTTTCTTATGGTGAAATTTATGGAAGTGGTATGTTCTATCAAGTAAGTTCAATGTATTGTAGCGGTTGCTTGTATTGTTTGGCCACTTTTCTTGTCTTTCTGTAGGAAGACTGTGGATCTATGAGAACTGTGTGTCTTAAAGTTTAGACTAAGACACAGTTTTAGAATTCTGACATCAACTTTCACATAGCATAACATTTGCCTTTAAAATTGTTGCAATTGGACTTATGTTATTATTATTATTTTTTTAATTTTCAAGATAAATAATTTGAAGGTGTTCTCTTCCATATTCCCTACTGGCGGATGTTGGCCACGGTATGGCAAGTTTAAATTACCTTGACAGAAGAAGCTGAAAGAGTTTAAAGTCTAGTTCCCATTGTCTGGCTCTGACTTAGGTTGACATTCTGTGTAGGCAAGGTTGATCTTCTCACCTTATGAACACCTTGCTGCACATTTCATGTTTTAAAGCAGATAAAGAGTAAAGCTGTTTCACTCTTAGTTCCAGGAGAACAGAGTTTTCTTTGTTGACTTGTATAGCTGCTGTATTTAAAAAAAAAAAAAAAAAAAAGGTTTATTTGATTTTATGCATATGAATGTTTTGACTGCATATATGTCTGTACAACAAATACATTCTTGGTCCGTGGTGCCCAAGAAGTTAGGAGAGGGCTGAAGATCCCCTGGAACTGGAGTTATGGATGATTGTAAATCACGATGTGGGTGATGGGAATCAAATCCAGGTCCTCTGCAAGAGCAGCCAGTGCTCTTTAACCCCTGAACCATCTCTCCAGTTCTAGTAGATCTTTATAGTGGTTTTTTACATCTAAGTCTGAGTAGAAGAATTCTAGAGTCTCAGCTCTTGATGAATAGTTGACGTGGAAGTCAGCTGTAGTGTGATAGTGCTGAGTGGCTAGAAGCAAACACTGGAGGTGCCCTGCTCCAAAGTTGGTAATTTTACTTAGCTACTTCTTGGGTTAAAAATAGGCCAGACACATCTTTTAATTAAATTCATGATCCTCTATCTGTCTTTATTATTATTATTTTTTAGTTTTTAAGAATGTGAAAAATCTTACCCCCCAAAAGTCATTTTACACATTTTGTTAATTTTTTAATGATTCTGAATGTGGGATGTGGGGATATAACTTAGTGGTAGAACTCTTGTCTAACATGTACAAGGCCCAGGATCAATTCTCAGCATCCCACACCACACACAAAATTAACAAGCCAATGTGCATTGTATTCTGAATGTTAGTATAATTCAGTGCTTGGTGATAACTGCTCTATTATACGTTGGTCTCACTTGCTGATTTTGATGGCTTTTAGTCTTTAGTTCATTGTGGCTGTCCCCATTTATAGACGGGAGACGGAAGTTACAAGTGATGCAGTGGCACACTTAATTCTGCAGCCGGCTCTCCTGACTCCTGGTTGCTCTTCCTCCTGATTATCTCTTGCTGTTCATTATTTTTCTGCTCTTTGTTGTATATGTCTTTTTTCTATTGCTTTGATTTTTACTCATTATTTTTCATCTAGGTTGTTTTCTGTAGCGTGTAATAGCATAACATCTACTTCCTCCCACTAGCCACATTTATTTTCCATTTTTTGTTAAAATTTACATTCTGATAAGATTCCTTATCCAGTCTTACTCTCATATTCTGGTATTCAAACCTTTCCTCATTTCTTTGTTTTATTCTTACTGTAAATGGTGTTACTGTTTCCCCCGCTGCCCTTCATCTGTGGATAATTTGTTGTACTCACGTGTCGTTGACCATGTCTGTGTAATGGGGAAAAGAAAGTGCCTAAAACTGGTGATGGGGTAAAATTGATCAAGTTAGGTTCTTGTTATAATTCAGTACTAATTATCTTAAAGAATTAGACTCACAGTAGTCCTGTGATTTCTGTAAACCCAGGAAATGATATCTAAGTTTGTATGTTGTTTTTCAGAAGCATAAATCCAGTACATGTAAATTAGGGGCTATGTTATATCGGTGGATTTCCTTGTGTCGAATCTTGATTGATGAATATGTAGTTAGTTAAATAGTTGAATATGATTTGCCTAATCAGGAGAGAATAAGAGCATTTTCCAAATATTTTACTTCTGAGTTTATGAGAAGATTTCAGAAATATTTAAATTGCGCATTGGTATGCTTAGGAAATGTTTATTTCTAGTTGATTTAGGAAACCTTAAATAGAAAGTTACTAATGCAGTTAAACTGGTGTGTGTGTGTGTGTGTGTGTGTGTGTGTGTGTGTGTGTGTGATTACCTAGTTTTTGTGCATTAGAGGGATCTCTATGTAGATGATTATAATGTCACTTTCTGACCTTTGCAGCTTGAATAATTGTAAATCATTGCTTCATAACGTGTCAGAGAATGTCTGTACTAGGCAATTAAATGGCAGAATATAATAGACCAAATTATTGCCTGTCATGTTTTCAACAACACAGTTAGTATTTGAGTTACACTTAATCATTACGTGCATTAGCAACTTCATTGGAATCCAGCTTCAGGCTGAGCATGAAATACATTACATTATTTAAACCTCTAATGGTACAAGTCATTTATTTGTGTTGAAGTGTACAACATGCAGAGTTTCATAAAGCAAGGAACACTTGAGAGCTTAATTTATCCAAATCAAAGTCTAAATGCAGATAAACACAAGTGGCAAAAATTAGTAATTTTTATAGGCTGGAAATATTTAAAAATACATGGTTGTGGGTAATTGTAGGCAACAGGAATAAATTAAAATCACTATTTTTAGTCTGCTCTGAGAACTAAAGCTGGGTATACCTAAATCATTAAAAGTACCATGGAATTACATTTTGAGCTGAACAATTAATTACACTCATCATATCTACAGATGTAAGCAAATAAGTATTTGCTTCAGCTAGTTGTTCTGGTTAAAAAATATAGATAGAAAAGTTGGTTTTGTGCTATGGTAATGTGTTTCGTCTGTAACAATATAAAGTACGGCATCTCTCACTTTTGTAAAAAAGATTTAAATTAACAGTAAGACATTCATTATAAAAGATGCACTGCTTGTATTTTCTACATAGTATTTTTACTACTTTTAGTTTGACTGTATTTTTGCCTCTATTTTGATATTTAAAAATGCCATGCAGTGATTACTCTCTCTATTCTGCCAGTTAATCCAAAATTAATCATTTACCCTTCTGCCGGTAAAATCCTTGAAATACCTTTTAAGTTATGATCAGTATTTTCAAATGCAACTCACTTTATGGTTTGAAAACCTAAGCAGCATTTTGATTTTAATATTCAAATAACAAACATAATTCTCATAACTCTATTTTCTAGTGAAATGTTTTGTCAGTGCAGGAGAGAGTTGGGGTAAGGCTAGGACGTTGATGTAGAAAGGAAAGAAGGCTATTCCCAGTGTCTCCTCACAGTGACAGGAGAGCTTTGTTGCCACCAACGTACTCTTCTTTCCTTCTGCATGGTCATATTTTGTTGATTTTTTGCATGATTGGTTCATGGATTTATTCCAAGGCCAGTAAGTGTGATTAACCTGTATAACAAGATGGAGATAAAATAAACATTTTTACATGTTAGTTGTTGTTGAAAATATCAGTATCTTTTTTTTATTCCCCCAGTGAAATAATCATGCCCCAGGGTCTTAATTCTCTATTTTTATGTTAAGATTGCTCCTGGGGTTTCAAATCACATTTGGGACAGGCTTTTTAAGTGCCATCACAGCAGCAGATAGGAAGGTGGTCACCGTCTGCCTTCTCCTTGTCTGTGATCTCATTTTCTTTTTTATCCACTTTCCCTTGTTAATCTGTTCTCTACTTCCCTCTTCCTGTTTGCCTGTCTCCTAAAGTTCTTCACTCTGAAGGTTTTTCCTGACTTCTCAGGAACTACATAAGTGCAGGTGTTGGAAGTGGAGATGGAAAGGAAGCTTTGCTCTCGCTGATTCTTCCTGGTTTTCTCATTCAGCAGATACCCCGAATCTCTCTGTGCAGGCATGGTAACAGGGTTGTGTGCTGGCGTTGTGGTCACAAGCACCCTGGAGGACAGAGACCTGAGGAGAAAACAGATTATGGTCCAAAAGCCAATCCCAAGGGAAACCAGGCAGAATGGGAACCCATCACTGATGAGGAATATAAAAAGTCTCCCTATAGACCTGGCTTTGCCAAGGTTGGGTCTTAAAGTTAGTTGAGAAATATTCGTAAGACAAACTTGTGTATTTTCAACATAGGTAGCAAAAGAACATAAGAGGAAAAGTAGAGATGAATGGAATAAATGGTTTGTTGTTAAGAACTCTGATAAAGTCCTGTTGTGTGTGGCTATAGAGGGAGGTACATGTGACCTAGCTGTGTGTTGAACACCAGCAGTTGCCAGTGCTTGCTGGAGTTGAGGTTGAAGACAAAAACAGTTCTCAAACAGAGAAAACGCAGGTCTAGAAATGGCCAAGTCTTTCTGGCTAATTCAGAAACTGCTAATGGGGTAGGTAGTACTGGATATGATGGCCACTGGAAGTCAGGCAGATGAGCCAGAGCTGCCTGTCCGGCAGGGGTTGTGGCACATGTCAACATGAGGTGACTGTGTTCCGGAGAGGAAACTAAGTCACCACTGCCTGAAGCTTGATTGTCAAACCAGGTGGACAGTTGGAGGGTGGGTAGGTGAAGGCGACAGGTATTTCTCAAAGCTATTGCATAGTCACATTTTGAATGCTGACCCTCTCCTCTGTTTTCCCTCTCCTCCCCCCTTCTCCCCCCCCCAAAAAAAACCTGTCTGACTTGCCATTTTCGGGGTAGCAAAGGAAGGAGGAGAGGGGGAGTCTATAAATAGGGAGTGGGAAGTAAATCACTGCTTCCGAATGAAGGCCGTGGGGTTGGCCAGAGAGGTATTTTAAGAGAATTTCACTATTTACAATTGTAATTAGGGAACTGTTGATTTTTGGATAATTATAATGAAACAGATTGATAT
>CABHPQ010139393.1:0-2500 GCA_902168405.1 Peromyscus aztecus | reverse complement strand
TTTTCATAAGCTTTGAAGCTTGTTTGGACTCAAATTTAGTATTGGCAAGGGATGTTTTAGAACAAAAAGGAGTTTCCTCAACATATATTGATTATTAGTGACTCATTTTAGTTTTAGCAATGTCTTTTAAAAAATAGCAATATTGCAAATTTGAGATAAGTTCATGCTCACATCGTTTATAAATTCCTCTAATATTTAAAGTGCTAGTATATTTTCAGAGTTACAGTAGTGAATACTGAGTATACCTAGGATAACTTATGTAAATGTTGTATTATAGTTGAAAGAATTAAAATGACTTTTTACCTTGAAAAAATTAGAATTATGCTATTGGGTTTATCTTTCATAATGAGTATACTGATGAACTTACAATAAGACTTTTGGATTTTTATATCTGTTGTAATTTTAACCAGTGATCTGTTACTGAAGTTTAAGTCTCAATACTTCTTAGTACTTCCTTCTTCATTAGCAATAAGTGAAACTACATCACTGCATTGTAGTGTGAATCTGGACTCTTGTTAATTCAGGGTATAATTCTGATGTCGCTCAATTATTACTTGAAAAAAATTTGTAGTAGACATACTTTGTTATTTGATCTTTTATATTGAAGGAGTATTTGAGGAAGTATAAAATGCAAGATAAAATTTTAATTTCTTGCCAAACAGGAATAACTGATGATTTTTTAGTAGACATAGTCCATCTAATCTTTCCATGCTAGAATAGCAGCAACTCTGGCATTTCAACCAAACTATTGTTCTAAATGTTCTTTCTAATAGAAAAATAAAGGAAATGTTTTGACCAGACATTTTTCCAGTTAAAACTTGGGATTTCATTTCTGTAAAGATTCTTTGAGTGCCAGGCTAAGTAAAATAGTGCAAAACTGTAATTGCAATCTAGTTCATAATTTGGTAACCACAAATGCTTGTTGGGGAATTTGGCTTAGAACTTTTAATAGTCGTTTTGGAATTTGTTGACCTACAGAGAATACAAAGAAAAATAGAATGACGAAGAAAGTCTCTTAATGATGGAAAATTCTGAGTCAATAATGACATTGCAAAGGACAGTTGAGCTGAAGTGATAGCAGGTGCCTGTAATCTCAGCGCTCTAGAGGCTGAGGCAGGGGATTGCGAGTTCAAAGGCAGCTTAGGCTACATAGTGAGGCTCTTTTCTTATAAAATAAAGTATAAACCTCTAAATTGTATACATTTCTATGTTTGTGACTGTAAGACTGATGTAATAACTTTTATGTTACCTAGGGATTGTTCATTCTTCTGGTCCACTTTATTAAGCACAAATAATTCTGGTTTCTTAGAAGGTGATGTTAACATTTGCTTTGACTGTTCATTTCCAGTAGATGGCTACAGTTCACTACCAAATTGAACTTATCATAGCTTTTTTTCTTTAAAGTAAGGTTGAATTAGTGAAAATTAGTGCCCTGTGCATTTTTCTGACTTCATTTGCTTTGTCAACTAGCATTGCTGTTTTTTAAATAAATATCTTTTCAAAGTGACTAAAAAGTGGAATTATGACTTTCCCCTCTTTGATTACTGTTTAGTAATGACATTACTTATGTTGTCACATGCTCAACTACTTTTCAGTTTTATGTTATGTAAAGACTGTTCATTGAATTACGTGAAAAATTTATGACACCTTAAAATTTTATACAATAATTCCTTAGATTCAGTTGTCTTTCTTTGTTTTGTTTTTAAGTTGAAGCACTGTGAATCTTTTATCACTTCTTGGTTAAGTTTCCTGGCATTTACTAAGAATATTTCATGTGTTCCATACACATACATATATGCTAAAGAAAGCATATATATATATATATATTTATCATTTTATTTTTATATATTTACATTATCAATACTAATTTGGGTTTGTACCTACATATTTTAGGAGTTAAAATAATAGAAATACAAACTTACCATTAAAAAACTATTTATTAGGTTCTGAATTATTTAATATCTGCTTTGCAGTCAGCTACTTACCTGTCTACTAGACTGTAAAATAGCTTATATGTAGAGAGTCAGGGTGAGAAGTGTTACACTGACTTTTCTTCTTCATCCATAAATACCACTGCAGATACCTGAGCAAGTGATCTTGAATTTATTGTGTCTTTGTGTGTTTTAGCTACAGAAATGTTTTTGTCACTGAGCAGATGCATACTTCTACTACTGTAGAATGTATCTTTTAATGGATATTCATTTTTTCGAGGGTGTGTGTGCATGTGTGTATCCTCATGCATGTATGCATCCATACATGTAAAAATAAATCTGATTTCTTTTATGTCTTGCAGGTATTGGTTTAATCAAGTACTTCAAGATTTAGCAGTACGATTTTATTTTACAAATGGAAAAGTCAACTTTGTGTAGTACTGGAAGACTAATTTTAGGTTCCTTTCAATCAGTTGCCAACTTCTCTGGCTGTAGCAGTTGTTTATATTATTATTAATAGTACTTTAATGCTGCACAAACTATGAGACAATTCTAAGGCTTTAGAATTT